>VDFB02280466.1:417871-476182 GCA_007258455.2 Sequoia sempervirens | reverse complement strand
TTTGAAATGTTCATACTGCCTGCATTTTAGCTCTACTTTAAATTTTTTTGTTGTGAACTTCTCTTCCTCCTCCTCACGCTCCACTATAAAATATGGCTTCAACTTATCTTTACATTGGCTAACAACCATTTCAACTAACATATTTGCAACTATTAAGGAGTTTTCATCATCCTTCCTCACTTTAGACAATAGAATTGATAAGAGTGGATAGAGAATGTTGTCACTCTCATTGACCACCAATGAAAAAGATTGTGCATGGATGTTATAATGTTATCATCATGAATATTTATGACAACAACAAAGAAATATTTGAATATTTGGAGTATCGGATCATCATAGTCAAGATCAATCATCAACACACAAGATCTAACCTTTGCAACAGTTTCTAGAATTCTTACTCTCTTGGTAGAAGAAGCATGTCTATTATATTTCAAACCATGGAAAATCTCTACCATTAGCTGAAAAAACTCCATTGTGTCATCATTGTACAAAACTTTGGGAGCTATAATTCTTACAAATTCACCAATGCAAGAAATAATTGTAACTCTAACTTTTTCATTTGTGTATCTCATAAGCTTCAGCTTAACCAATGCATTCATAGCTGAAGCCACAACAAGATTCAACTCCATACAATCTAGATGATCTATCTTCAAGAAACAACTCTCCATAGTAGCCAAAGTGCATAGTAATTCATCCCTTTTCTAGAAGTAGGTGGTCAAGTATTTTTTCTGCCCTATAAATCTTCTCATCAAATTCAAATGCCATGATTCACAGGAAGGTGTATACAAATTTTTGAATAAATTCCTTTGTCACAACTAGATTGAGTAATGATCTCAACACAAGCAACTACTAAAATAATGCTATACAATTGAATATCTACAACAAGGGTTAGCTTCCGAATAGACTAGAAAGATAACTTGGCTTTGATACCACTATAATAAACACCCTCAATTTTATTTTATTTTTGAAATTTGGATTAGCTCAACTGTAACAAAATGCATACCAACTTCCTTTCCAATTTTTTATCATCTAGATCCAAAAAAGGGCAAGGTGAGAGCATATGGTGTCAGGATTACAAGTAAACTGAAATCAACTGAGTTGAAAGGAAGCATCAAGTGGCAAGCCATCCAAACCACTCATCCAATGGGATGTGTATGCAAAACAAAAAGGTGCACCATCTGCTTATTCAACGAGAATTACAAAAGAAACCATCCGTCTATTCAACAAGAATTACAACCACACATCCACTTTTCAATGGGAAAGCTTATTTAAAACTAAAAGTAAATATTAAAGCTCTTGCCACTTATCTAGTGGGGCCAATTACAAACCACTTGTGCAATGGGATTAGTATCAACATTAACCAAAATATATTCAGTGTTGGTACTTCCAGCCAATATTACAAATCAAGTACAAAAAAAAATGACTATGGTGGCTAGACCATCCAAAGCACTACAACATTAATTTCATGAGCATTTTAATCATCAAATGAAGTGGGGTAGTTACTGATATTATTTGGTCATAACAGTGGCATTTATCATCTCCATTTTAATTCCAAAAGCAAGAAAAATCAACAAAATGGACAACCAATCAATATACCTTGAAACACTAATGTTGGTATGATCATGACAAGTCTAGAAATCAAAGTGTAACTTTCAACAGGTGATGTAGCAGGTCTAAAATGACTAAATTGAGCTGTTACATGTCTGATATATTGTTGTTGCAAGTCAAGCAACCATAGAAAATTCACCCAAAACACCTTCCAAATAGTGAAGTCCACCTTTAATCATGAAACATTATCAACAAGTACTTCTTACACCACCAATCAACACATAAAAGACCAAGAAAAGAGGGAAATTTAAACCCAAAACCTCATGCCCAAGTCTGCAGGTGGTATGGTCCAACAAGATAGTTCAAAAAATTTCAAAAATTCATCACACTCTACAAAAGCTAGACCAAATCACTCCAAAATATCTACATATTAAAAGACATCAAATACCTCCATCATGAAAACCCAAAGATTGAAACTATCTTGAGACACAATGGTGATTCCTAAATGAAATCGCACTAGCTACAATTAGGGATTGTCTTACAAATTTGAAACTAGAAATTAAATGAAGGTTATTCGTACTCAAAATATTTTAGGAAGAACATGCAAATTCAATCTGGTAGCATAACAGTGTAATAAATCTTCAACATGGGAGAAATGGTAGCCCCGAACCTCCTTTTATAGTTTTTTGTTTCTTTTTCAAAAAAAACATTTTTTTTTGTTTTTTTCAAAAAAAGCACTTTTTGCTTTTTCCTTTCTTTATTTTTTTAGTTTTTTCAAATTAAATAATTCATTAAATGCAAAAGACCCTTAAGTGTATATTTTGAATACTCCACCTAAGTTGCAAAAAGCATTACCAAGGCTTCAGAAACCAATTATGATCATGTCAAGATGTAATTGAAGCTAAAGGATGATGACAGGTACCAACTTGAGTTACAAAAAATAGACATGCTCTCCAAGAAGTTTGGAGAACACCTGAGGAGGCCAAAAACTCTCCTGAAAGCATCATTGTGATCCATAACACCCACTAAACTCAATGCGACAAACAGAAGCCAAGAAAACCCGAACTACACTCCAAGAACTTTGGAGTCCCCCTTTCTCTTTAGCAACCAACCTACGGGACTTGAGAATTGCACTAAAAGGTCACAAATCAATTCAGTTCAAATTGGAGACACTACAAAGACACATGTTGGAGACACCTTTCCTCTTGAGGTAGAAATTAGCACTGCAAAAGGACTCAAGAAGTTGCTCATTTGGAGACACCAATGCATAGTGGTGAACTCATTTTTCTTACAAGGCAACCCTTAGCCTTGCAAGGGTTTGAGGGTGTATTCAAGTATTTGGGAGAAGGAATCATTCATCAAACCAAAGAGTAGCATACTGAGAGTTGGTTGCATTTTTTTCCCTAATCCAAGTCAGATGTAGAAAGGCATAATCACGAATATCATCAAAAGCCTCTCCAAGGTACACAAAAATATTTGCATTAATGTTATTGTGAATAAGATAACCAATCATGCATACCTTGCCATTTCTCTTCAAGTGGCCAAATTTTTTAAGTTACATTGCATAAAAATATTTTGGATGGAGATAAGAGATCTCATAATGCATTTTTTCCAGAGTTGTTTCACTTGACAAACACAAAATCTAAAATCTACAAACATTACAACATGATTCATAATGTTGGCACCATCATACTTGAACATCCCAATCTACAATTTCTTGAGGGCAAGCAATTCTAAGAAGCATAGACTATCATGTCTCCTTTTCAAAAACTAAAGGAATATATAGAGGACACAACTTATTCTTTATTTCCGATAGGCTAAGGGATAAAATAAGGGAAATAATAATATTTTAAGTTAATTCCATTCATTTTATCTTCAAAAGGGCTATTGAAATGTTATAGGGTCAATATGCAATATTTAAAAAGTGTTTTTAACACTTCCTTCAATATCTAATTCAATCAACATTTGATATAATTTATGAATTATTTTAAAAACTTAGAGGGAAAATTAAATTCAAATGAACAACCTGAAAAAGGAAACTATAAAATAAAGTCATTTCCTCAAAGAAAATCACCCACATTTGTCATTTCACTATTCTTTCCAATTTGGAGTTAAGGATAAAAGTCCTTAGCATAGGAGAACTAGAGGGCAAAAATCCTGGTCAATATTTGGATTTAAGGACAAAAACCCTCTTATCCATTAGAGGCGATTCTAGCCAAAAATCACAAATTGTATTGATTTTTTGAAGATTGATTCAAGGTTTGAAGTAATTTTTAGTTGCTATAGTGGCACTATTGTATAAAAGGGTTAGATGTGCTGATTTTGAATTTTTTTGGTAGTGTTGTCACCATATCATCTTCACATTGTTGGTTTTTATAGTTTAGGGTTAGATTTACCAATTATTGCTAATTGACAAGGGTTGTAGGCCTTTTTTACTTCTTCTTGCTACCATCATACAACATTTAAGGAAGCTTGCAAACACTGGTGAAGGTTTTCAAGTATTTTCCATAGGCTTGCCACCAAACTTTGTCACTACCAACATTATTATCAAATACATAATCTTTTCAATCAATTTTGGTTGTTACAACATTGCTTCTATCCTATGCCATCATTAGAAAATCTACACAACAACCCTTGTACCACCTTTTGTGGACTACTATCAATTTTTACAATTATACAACTTGTTGCAAGTGGGACTTCTATCATTGGTGAGCTGCAATTAATTGTTGCCAATCTTGTCATGTCCCCAATTTGGAGCAGTAAGGAGAATTTATTAAATTAATTATTTATAAGGTTATTAAATAAATAAATAGGAAAAAGTAACCCTCTTTTTAATTAATTTAATATTAAAGTGACAAAATAAAATAATATCAAAAAAGTCACTTAAGTAAATAAAATAATATTTTATTCTAGAAGCTTCTTGGAAATGTTTGTGAATTATTTATAAGGAGCTTTTGGAGGGCATTTGAGAACATCTATGAGTTGAATGCATTTTCTAAATATTGGGGAGCTTGAATGTTTGACTTAGCTTGAGAAGTTAAATTCTCTAAGTTTGCTGGTGTGACACCAACCCTAGCTAGTTTGGAGTGAGAGATAACTTAGTCTCTCAATTTGTGCTCAAAATTTTGTGGCCATTGGCCAAATTTTGATGATTGTGGAGAAATCAATTCAAGAGGAGAAATTGCAGATTTTCAGACTTGAGAAAGGACGAATTTGCAACATTTGGAAATTCAATTTAGGAAAAGCATTTTCAGATTTTTGTGAAAATAATCTCAGATAAAGAGAAGTCGATTTCACTATCAAGGAGGACATATTTGGAGGAGACGATTTTGGTTTGAGAGGTGCGATTTCAATCTAGGATGCAAAATAAAGAATCTGTGGCTTCTTGGAGAATGTTGGCGCTATTTCAAGGAAGGACGACTTGCTAAATAAAAATCATATAAAAATCCTTTGAGGCTCCAAGCTTAATCGCAGGTTTCTCCTCTGTCTTGGCCTCATTTTCCAACAACAAAGAAGGTAGGTTTAGGGTAGTTCGATGGGAATTTTCATCTTAGAAGTTTCCAGTCTGCAGCATTAAAGAAACTAGGTTCTTGTTGCTTATATCTTGCATTGAGAGTCATTAAAGTTGTAGAGGTCATTCACTGTCTTAAACAGTGAATAAATATTATCAATTTCAGTTGCATCTAAGAATTGCATTTAGGAGGTCTAATCACTATTGTAAAGTAGTAACATATCATTTTAATTTCATTATATCTTGGTCATGGTAATGTAAAGAGGAAGCATGGTATTGCATATAACTTAAGGTCTTATCTTGGTGCTAAATTTAGTTCACTTCCAACATTGTAATTTCATTGCACTTATCAAATTGAGAAGTTTATGGTTGGCTGCAAATTGTTTGATATAATGCCAAGTAGCTATACTTTCTTATCAACATATGTAGTTTACATACAAACTGTTTGACGAAATGTCTTACAGTTGTAGGTGTGCATTTTGCATAGTTTAAGTCATCTATATGCATTTGAAAACACAAGAATACCTTGCACATCATTTCTATGCACTTGTAGTTGTTTAAGAAGCATTTATACTTCATTTGGAAATCAGCAAAAGCAAAACAAGGAAAACTAAAATGAAAACCAACAAGCGAGAAGGTTTCAAACAAAGTGCTTGTCAAATTGCCTAAGGTAGAAAAACAAGGTTTTTACATCAGATTTGGCAAGGCACTTTGCAAATCTATTTATGTTCTATTCAAGGATCTTGTTGGGACTCAATTTTACCACCATAGTTTTTTTTTAGTTCCCTTCACTTTTGGGTGTTTTGACCATGTTTGGCCCCCATTTATAATTGATCTAAGAAGTCTTGTGGTTCAAATTGCATGTGGCATTCACTATTTTTTGCATGTTCTTATATTGTGTTGCAGTTGCCAAATTTCCAAGGCATGTGTAAGTGTTTAGCTTACAGTTTGAAAGGTTAAAGTATGTGTCAAGTGTTGAAGTTGTCAAATATTTCCTAACTAGCATGGTTTTTTGCTTCCCCTTGCTTCCCTTTATTACTCTAGGTATGTCAAACTTCACTATCCTATCATGCCATCCTACCTAAGTTCATTTCAATTTACTCTATCATGATTTGGAGTTGGTCCATCCCCAAAAAATTTATTCTCTCAAACCTCACCCTTTCCTATGTTGGAAATTGTGTGTTTCATAGTTCACAATAACATGTGTTCCCATCCAACTCTGACTTCCCCATGGTAAACCAAAAAAAAATTGTCATTCAAGGTGGAATTTCAACCATCCTTAACTGAGTTCCTCCCTTTTCTCCCCTTTGAACTCCTAATTTTTCCAATCCCCTTTGTAAAATCATGTTGGATAGAAATTTCAAGCTTCCTTTGTTCTCAGTACCCATTTCTTTTACACTTGAAAGCCTGCAATTCCTCTATTCCCTCATAAAGACCTTTTGTTGTTGAACTTCCAACTTCCCCTAATCCTCATACATGTCATGATGTAACCTCGAATCCTAAACCTCAATTTTTTCTCGTTCTCCTCCTCCATCGATGTTAAACCCTCAAACATTTTTTTCCCCTCCTT
This sequence comes from Sequoia sempervirens, assembly GCA_007258455.2. Lineage (NCBI taxonomy): Eukaryota > Viridiplantae > Streptophyta > Pinopsida > Cupressales > Cupressaceae > Sequoia > Sequoia sempervirens. The sequence goes on along the minus strand of VDFB02280466.1, from coordinate 469,553 downwards.
CCTTAGTGGTATGATTCCTTTCCATTCCCCAATTCTTGACATTCTCCATTGCTCAAACCTTCAAACTTCCTTGTTTGGACTTCCCTCCCCTTTTATCCCCTAATGGTATTAAGCACCTATCACCTTTGATATTCAAAGTTTAAAGTTTTCAAATTCAAGTTTTTTCCATGAGTTCCTCTTGAACTTCAAAGTTCAAAAAGCTTTCCTTTTTTGTTGGTTTTCCCTATAACTCATTGTAACGCCCTGGAAAACCGCATGGTCATTGGAGTTGGCATGAAAAGATCATGTACTAACAAAGGAAAACACCATACTTTTTGTTGTCCAAGGAATTTTGAACACAATTTAGAATTCAAGTGGTTTTCGCTAGCAATTTGATGAAAGACAACTAGGGTTTCTATTTGGCCTATTTTGGCCACACTTACCAAAATAGCTTGCTTTTTATTGGGGTGCCAAGTTTATTATAGAACGACACCATGACCATACAAAAAATATTACAATGGGCCATTTTTCACAAACTGATAATTTTGGTAAAATTTGATATGATTTTTCATCGAATCTTGCAAATTTTCCAATAAGGTCAAGTATGGATTTGTAATGTCCCCATTTTTAGCTGTATGGTTTCATGAGTTTTTGGCTTGTAATGTCCCCATTTTTGTGAGCATCAATTTTTGACGGTTTATCCTATCATTGGACCTTGTAGGCTAACTCAGATGGTTAGAGGGTATCAATAATCAGAGTAGGAGGCTTATTCCCATCCATAGTTCAAGTTTAGCCTTTGTTTGATTCAGATTCACACACTTACTATTTATAGTAAGTGACTATTTTAGGACAATCAAGGTTACTATCTATGGCAGGGCACTTAAACAGGCTTCATTTGTAGTGTCATTCCTTTACACCATTGGTTTGATCAGATAATGAGGGATTTACTATTTATAGTAAATCAGTGGTTGATAGAGAGGTACCCTTACTATTTTTAGTAAGGCAGTTGGATGCGCAATGGATGTAGTGGTTAACTCCTTGGTTAAGATGGAATCGAGAAATAATGAGTATTTATGGAGTTGTGTTATTTTAATTATTAATAAAGTAATACTTTATTAATAATTAAATATAAAGTGCAATTATAATGTTTTAAAGATCACTTTATGTGCAATGGGGCCATGATCCTCATTTAAGTGATTTTAAAGTGCATTAATTAATTATGTTGTGGAAGCTAAATATTAAAATATTTTATAAAGCCAAAGTGTGCACATGTTATATCATTTTAAATGATATTAAATGCATTTAAAATGTTTAAAAAGTGACTTTACTTGCACGTGAAGGGATCAACCCTTTTCAAAGTTATTATAAAGTTTTATTAAAACACTAAAAGTGGATTTCAAAAGGGAATTAAAGGTATTTAAGAGTTGAGAGGATATAAAGGGTTTCCAAAGCAAATCAAACTCATTATTGGATGATTATTTAACTTTTCTTGTGAGTTTCTTGGTTTTTGTGCTAGAGGCCAAGGGTTTTAGCCAAAATTGCATTGGAGAACGAAAAATCTTTAGTGTGGAAACAATTTTGAGGTTGTGAAAGACTAGCTGATTTATTGCACGAGGTCTGGCTACAATCAAGAATCAGAATTGAGCAGATTGATGAAGTTTTAGATGTATTTTTAAGGGTTACCTAAAGAAATTATTCTAGGTTTGAAGAACTTGATTTACATTCACATTTATTGAAGAAATTACCAGTTTGAGAGGGGTCGTACAGATTTCATTGAGGTCGTACAAGCTTGTAGCTGTGAAGCTGTATAGACCTAGGAAGAAGCGTTTGGTTCCTAGGCTGGTGTAACGCCCCGCCATGTGAACCCCAAAGGATAACAACACAGCACAATTTTTTTTGAAAGTGAAACATTGCATAAGATGAATATGTACATTCTTAACATGCAAAGCAATTATACATTTACAAAGTCATCTACGTCCTTTAGGGTACAGGAGATGGTCATTACAAATCCTAAACTTTAATCAAATGAAAGCGAATATAAACCAAGATTACATAATGATACCTCACACTCATCCATAAACAATAGAGAGGAAAACGATACAACATTTTATTACAATTCAAATCATAGTTCAATAGTACAATTTTGGAGCATATTTCCACATATACAACACATCATGGGCACAATAATACATTACATAATGCTTCCCTTATATCAATGGGAAGAGTACATCAAGTACAAGAATGATACATCAATGAAGAATAAGGTACAAAATGAGGACCAATCTTCAACCAAGTGTGGCTCTGGAGACTCTGCATCTGCTTCTGCATCGTGAACACATCTTGGGAACCCAATGGGGTGCATAGCACATTCCACCTAACTGTGTGGACCCTAAGGTCCACCCCCCGTGCTAGGAGATGACAAGAAAGACCCATGACCAAGATAGACAAACAAAAAAATCATTAGACCAAACCACAAGGTCAACCCAAAATAAAACATACAACAATCTCAATGACCACATACAAGGTGACTACTTCCAGAGGCATACAAAGGAAAAGAAGGGATTCTAAGACACCAATATTCATATACTCCCAACTGAAGGGTATGCAAATACTTGGGTTCCAAAGAAACTCACATCAAGGCTTGACTTATAAACTCATCAACACGAAAAATAAATCAATGTAGAATTCAATCAATCAGGAGAACACAAGAAATCAATCTTTAACCTCTCAACACCATTCCATGTAACAAAACTTAAAGCATATTCCATACTCCACTTGTTTAAACATTCCCTTTCAATTTGATAAATAAACTAACTTAATAAAAACATGAAAGGGTTAACCATTGATTCACTCAAACGAGAACATAATCCAATCTTACTAACGATAGTGTAAAACATAATTAAATGATCAACTATAATTAAATGGATTTTCATCATAATATCTTTTAAAATAATAAGCACTATGAGAACCTAAAATATGTAACCCATTGGATTTTTTTCTTAATTTAAAATCCTTAACTTATACATTTGATTACCTCAAAATAATTAAGATTGAAATATAACCTATACCTTTGTTACTTCAAAATAATAAATTTAATTAAAATGTAGTATATTGGTTTACTTCAAATAAATCAATTTAATCCAAATATAACCTATACATTTATTATCTCAAAATAATAAATTTAATTAAAATGTAGCATATTGGTTTAATTCAAATAAATCAATTTAATCAAAATATAACATTTACATTTGTTGACTTCAACTGAATAAATCTAATTTAAATCCAACACAAACATTTTATATGCAAATCACCAATCTAATAGTGAAAGAATTTGTAAATAACTTTAACTTTAAATATCTTGAAAATAAATCTAATTTTTAAATGCACTTGAAATAAATCTAATTTTAAATATACTAAAAATAAATAAATTACTGAGTAGAGTAGCTTACAAGATAATGAAATTACCCTTATCTAATTTTTAAATACATCTGAAAATAAATCTAACTTTATATATACTTGAAAATAAATCTAGTTTTAAATACATTTGAAAATAAATGGAATTTTTAAATAAATCTAATTTTAAATATACTTAAAAATAAATTATTGATTACAGTAACTTACCCATATCTAATTCTTAAATACACTTGAAAATAAATCAAATTTTAAATACATTTGCAAATAAATCTAATTTAAATAAATCTAATTTTAAATATACTTAAAAATAAATTACTGATTAGTAAATAAATTTAATTTTAAATAAATTGCAATTAAATCTAATTTTAATTTTAAATATACTTGAAAATAAATCTATTTTTAAATGTGCTTGAAAATAAATCTAATTTATTTAAGTTTAAAATTTCAACCTAACTAATCACATAATAAGAGACTCTCTCTTTCCCTCGTATACAAAAGAGGGTATCTAAGGGACACTTTAGTGTAAATGCAATACTTCTATATTTTAAATACTTCTATATTTTAAATAAAAAGAATAGTTCAAACTTGTAAAATTTACATTCTAAAATTTAGCAAAATAAAAATGTAATAAATGCTTCTTAAGGATATGCATATAAATATGTGATAGATCCCTCTCATATTCAATAAAAGATACCCATGGGTCAACTAATTAAAATATTTCTATATTCTAAAGATACTAGAACAATAATTGAAATTTTAAAATAAAATATACATTCCAACAATAAAAGATAATAATGTAACTAATTGAATTTAATCTAAAAACTACATTTTCTTTTCTTTCTTTTCAAAAAATAAATAAAAAGTTAGCTTATATAAAATAATTATGAAATTCCTATATTTATAAATCATTTCCTATTATTACTCAATACAACAACTAATCTTTTCACTATTCTAGGCTAATTTATAGGAAGGTTTAATTTAATTGGTTTTAAACTAAATTCTTCATTTCAAAATTATACTTGATTAATACTAAATTTAGAAATTTATTTAATTAAGCCTAAATACATGATTGCGAAAAGTATATATACATTTCACTGCAATTCCAGATTCCCAATAATAACACAATATTTACTTTTAGATTCACCCGGTAGCTATTATTTATCCATGCCAGATTAAAATTTATATTCAACATCATTTCTTAATTTTTCAGACACTTGGTTTGTTATTTAATAAATATGATTATTTTATAGTCCACTAGCTATATTTGCCTAATGTTTTTACTTTTCTATAACCATAATGTTCACATTTATACATCTATACACACACACACACATATATATAAATGCACACTGTAATAACAACAACATCAAACATATATATTTAATCTGAAAAGAAAAAAGTAAATAAATAAATAACGAGCACAATCTAAACCTTTCCAGATTTAAAACATTTACTTAATGTTGTTATATATTTAACTGTGTAGGGTAAAGATGTTGTAATGTTAATACCTAAATGTGCTTATTGCTTATTAGTAGAATCTTGGTGGTAAATTTCTTTTTAATAAACATACTCTAAAACCATTGAAGAAGACCTTATTTATAGGCTGCAACTTGTCAAAAAAAGATAGGAACAATAAACACTAATTCTACAGACCAAAAATAGGATTGGTTTGAATAATACAAGCACTTAAATTCAGAATTGAAGGTTTAGTTGATCAACCATTTCTTAAAACAGCTCTATTGAATATGTATCTATATGAATACTGTTGTATACATGACTTGGGTTCTTTCCCTATATTTTGGATCTAGAGAAACCCAAATAATACAAGGAAACAAAATAAAATTACCTGGTGGGTAGTTTGTGGAGGAAGATAAAATGCAGAGTCTATTACAGATGGAAAATTTCGTAATTGCATGTGCATACACCCATCATTTACCTTTATCTTATTTTACCACCTGTTGGTAACGGTAACTTCTGATGCAAACTCTTACTACAATAAATTTATTAAAAACTAAGGGTAACACTTTTAATGATTATTTTATTATGTGAACATTTATTCACCCTTTTAAATTTAATAACCACGATACTTTCATAATGGTAATTTTAATTACCTTTTTATTTTAAATTTCATAATGGTAATTTTAATTACCTTTTTATTTTAAATTACCTTTTTAAGATTTTAAAGTTGTTTCAAGATTTTACGTAAAATGTCAAATTTAATATATTTGTTCAATACTTCTTTATCCTATATATTTAAATTTAAAAATTACATTATTAATAAATTACATTAATATTCTATTATATTTTATTTAATTATTCATTGTTTAATAAATAATAATAATAATTGAATCAATTAATTAAATCACATAATACTTGAACGACATTTAAAACTCAACACCCCGAGAACAACTATATCATTAAATTAAAACAACGTTAAATGACTAGATCAACATGACTTCACAAATCACAAACAAACAACTTACATGTCACGAAGGGCTAAAAGCGAAGAGGCACTACAGCTGGAAACACCTAGCTTATGTGCAATTTTTGATCACCATTTTAAGCGATTGGTCATTAGCAATCAATTTGCTGCATTATTGGAGTAGAGAATATAATATCTGATGTCTGGCCTCCATTCCAAGGGTTTCCAGTTTTACTAATAATAATCTCAGACCTATTGATAGAGAGTTTTAGACTTGAATTCATTCACCATGGACAACAGGAATGAATGTATTTGTATTTACAAAGAATTAAAGTCTGTTTTAGATATTACATTGCATTTGCAAATCAATAATAATCAGATTTGAAATCATTCTAGAGCTGAAGTAAATATATTGAAAAAAATTGCAAGTTATTGTAATCTGGAACAAAGTGTATCAGACCTGATTGCATTGTTATCAAACCTAATGTAGTGGCAATAAAATCATTTTGAAGGGTTGAATGTTCATTATTTGTTTATGCAAGTTATTGGTTATCATCTCTATGTAATGGTATATGTTTTGAAATTGCAAATCATTCAAAAAATATACAAACAATCACATATACCCTCAAAAAATCAGAACTCAGACATTGCATGCCAACCATTTGACAAAATGCCAATCCATTCAAACTGAGTTTTCAGAGCAGAACTTTGAGGGTTCACTAGAGTGGTATCAAAGCTATTGACATGCTATCCTGTTGGGTAGATTTGACATTGAATCCGCTAGTTAATCATGGTTACTTCAAGTACCTAGAAGCAATGGGACAAGAATATGGAGAAGCTTAAACAAAGTTTGAAAAAGTTGGATGAAAATAAAAAAAGGATAAATGAATTGATTTCAGACCCTGCAAAACTAGACAGAGCAACATGATATATGGCTTCCATTTCTAAGAGGACTACATCACAGAACGAAGAGAAGGAAGAACAAGAGATATCTTCAGTATCTAGAATCCTCGATAATGAATTCTTAGCAATTAGTGACCAACATACAACTAATCCTATGGAGAGCAAAAATCAGACCTTAGAAGATTTACTTGTTGATGATGAAGTTGAAATTTCTAAGGCAGCTGTAGGGGAAAAGTAATTGAGTCCTTTTGAAGATGAAGAAGAGTTAGAACAAGAGGGTGATGGGTATAAACAAAATGCTGAAAGTAACTTTCATGTTTTTGATAATCCACTTTTTGAGATAGAAGTTGAGATATCCTATGTTAACCCACTTTATGAGGTAGAGTTGTAGGATGATCATGTTGAGGGACATGCGCATGAAGAAAGGCCCCCATATGAAACCAATGAGGGTTTTGAGCTCCCTAAATTTTTTGTATCAATACTTGTTGATGAGACTTTTGATCATTCTGAAGATGCCAATTTAGTTTGTGTAAGTATTTTCAATTCATGAATCACACATGTTTGATTTATAGGATCAAAGGCACAAGCCATCTTTTGATGTTAGAGTTTTTAGTGATGAGCCATTGACAGAGGTTGGAGCATTTTACCATGACTGCATAGTGAGGAGTACTCATCACTTCTCCTCTAGTCCACACACAGAGGATTTGTTGATGCATCAGTGTGGATTGGCTTAGAGTGTATACCATCCATTTTGGGATGGGGAGTTACCATATTTAGTAGATGGAAGTAGTGGCTACAAGTACCTGACTCAGTTGTTGGTGAGTGAGTGCTTGTAGGATCAGTATTTAGTTTTCCATCATACTAATGTGTATCCAACAAGGTTTGCTGCTTCTTTGTCTTAGAGACTACCTATGGATACATGGTTATAGAGGGATTATGATGTCAACATGCATGATGGCGCATGTGGATATAACATCCATGAGAGTTTAGTGAAGGTTGTGGAGAGATGTTGTGTAGCAGATGCTTCCAAATATTCTTACCTCCTCATGATGGATGGATGTGAGTTTCGTTTATATTGGGATCTAGGTGGAGACAAAGTTAGCACTGCAATTTGGATGGGTCCCATTGTATTACTTCACCACTTCTGGTATGGTGGAGTTAGGATTAGTGTTGAGCAACAAGAGATTGAGGGTGCCATTCTTACTAGGCTTCTATTCTAGATTTGGGATCTAGGTATATTTGGTTGGACACTCTTCAGTGTACTGTGGGATCTGTTGTGACCTTTTCACACATCACCCCATTCAAAATGGAGACCCCCTAAATTTTTCTCCATTTGGGTCTTTTGGCTTTGGTTTTGCAGCTATCTCTCAGTTCCTTCTATCTTTCTGATGAAGTACCTATCTTTTGACTTGGTTTGAAATTTTGGCTAAGTCTGAAGAACATTTTGTTGAATTAGGGTTTTCATTCTTCAGGCTAATTTGAGGTCAAATTGAGTTGGCAAATCAAAATTTGAGCTTGGCATTGCAATCCAAAGGCTTTAGGAAGGTTCCCATTAGAATTTCACGAAATTCTAACTTACTATTTTTAGTAAGTACTCAATTTGGGACCTTTTTCTTAGGACTTCTGAAATTCTAACTACTTCACCATGTTTAGAGCCCTTTGAGTTGCTTGCCTGCAAAATTTGAGCAAATTCTGACAACTTTCTATTTTTAGTAGTTCTGGATTTGGGAGCAATTTTTAGGGTTTGCATGTATGATTTTTCAATGCATGTTAGGATAGTCTTTCTAGGTTTTTTGAGAGCTTCACGATGGTATAACATGCAAGCCAAGTTGATGAATTACTATTTTTAGCTGGTGCTCACATGTAGACCAGTTTTTCAGGTTTTTCTGGGTTTTTTGAGATCTCTCAGGCAATGTGACATATAACCAAGTCTGACAATCAATTGATCATTTTTTCAGGCACTTACTATTTTTAGCAGGTTCACTCCAGCAGTCCTAGATCTTCATTTTTAGGAATAGAGCAGTTCAAAACATGAATGGAGTCAAACAGAGGTCAATTGAGGCACATGCAAGTGAAATTAGAGTTTTCAACTTTGGTGCCTAAAATGAGGGGTAAAACTCGAGTAAAATGAAAAAATGATGTATCCCATTGCGATCAACATCCTTCAAGGAGTCTATTGGTAAAATTTGAACGTAATCTGCATATTTACTATTTATTGTAAGTCACCTCCAAAAACAAGGCTAAAAATAGGAGGTGAGCATGAAATGAAAGTGTGAACAGGTCAGTTAAGTCATGAGGATCGTGTGGAACAAATTTCAAATCAATAGGAGTTGCAAAAGTTCGACAATCAAGGAGTTACTAAAAATAGAAAGTGAGGGTAGGCAGGTTGAAAATTGGCTAAGTATTCATATAGGCTAAGAGCTCCAAGAAGCACACGAGGCGTTGAGAAATGGTAGAAGACCCCCCTATATGTTCCCAACCTAACCACCTCTCAAATGTGCCCTCAAGGTGGTTTGAAAACTTCTAAGTGATGAAAAATGGCAGTACACCTCCCTAGATGCGCCCAAGGTAAGCAAGAGGTTTGACAAAGTTTCTAAGTCAAAAATGGAAGTAGAGGACCTCGTATGCACCCAAGTTGAGGGGAATGATAAGAAATTGTCTAAGGTGTGAACTCAAAGTGGAAGCTTGACCCCCTAAATGCACCCATCTTGTCAAGGAGGCATGAAATTTTTTCTAAGGCACAAAATAAAACCTCAGGGGTCATATGTGCCCAAGATCTGATAGGTTAACATGAAAGGTTTCCAAGGCATAGAGAAATGGTAGGAGCCCCCTCTAAATGCACCCTAGGCATCATGGAGAGGTTGAAAATTTTGCTAAGGCATTGAAAATTGAAGCTCCCCTCTTAAATGCACCCCAGGCATCAAGGTGGCTTAGAAAAAATTCTAAGGTGTGGAAAATGGAAATACTACCCTTCCAATGCGTCCAACATGAAGACCTCTAGAATGCACCCTCAAAATGAACCTCAAGGGGTAAAATGCGCCCTTGGCAGGAAGTGAAGATGAGAATTTTTTCTAAGGCATGAAAGTGGAAGTAGACCCCTCCAAATGCACCCAATGAAGAACATGTTGGCAAATAAATTGTCTAAGTCAAGAAAATGGAGCAAAAAGGTGGTAAATGCGTCCAAGGTAGTGTGAGGGTGTGAAGATTCTCTAAGGTTGGGAAATGAAACTACAACCGCTCAAATGCACTTTAGGATGCTCAAGTGGAAATATTTTCTAAGTCATAAACAAAAGCGCAAGGGGTCATATGCGCCCTAGAAGAGGAAGAAGATGTGAAAATTTCCTAAGGCAGAGGAAAATAAGATGACACCCCTCATATGCACCCAAGGTAGATAGGAGGTTTGAAAAAATTTCTAAGGCACTAGAAATGGAAGGACCACCTCTCATATGTGCCCATCATGAGAAAAAGGTTTGAAATTTATTTCTAAGTTATAAGAAGTGGAAGAAAACACTCCTAAATGCGTCCTCAAGAGGTGAAAATAATATTCTAAGGCATAAATGACATCACCTATTCAAGTACACCTAGCACAAGGAGAAAACAAGATGGTAAGCACAAGAGAAGCAAGCCCCAAGATTAAGAAATTTGTCTAAGGAAAAAATGAAGCAACACCTTCTAAATGTGCCCTAGCACACATATGTTAAATGCGCCCATGATGAAAAATTATGGAGGCAATGTTTGCTAGAGAAAATGATGAATTAGACATTGGAAATCTGAACATGGAAGATTAGGTAAGTGAAGAGAATTTATATTATAAAGTGTTTTGATGCTCTTCTCTTTATTTGTTTTGTAGGATGAACGTCGGGACCAAAGCATGATGACTTGAGGTGATGAAGTAAGTACTCCAGAACAATATTACAACCTTGGAAAAGGAAAAGTTACATGTTTGAAGCTCCTCCATGATGTCTCATTTGTGCCCAAATCATGAAGGGAGATGTTTGAAGAAACGACTAAGTGTTGGAATTTCTCCTCAAAGACCCAATATGAACCCAACTCCGGGAGGCGGTGGCAAGGAAGAAATGGTCGAGTCCAAGACAAGAAAATCCTTTATAAAATAGGAATTGAGGAAAAGATGAAGGACCAAGTGTTAAAGATCATCTTGAAGCACTAAAATGTTCTCAAGGCTATGAAGGGGGAATGAACAAAAAACTTCAGTATTAAAGAGTGACAATAGATGGATTGAAGAACAAAATAGAGGAATTCTTCTCAAGTGTGAAGTCCTTCAATGACCCAGAAAATTTTCTCCAGCATACTTCGTACCACCTAAGATGCAGTGGCAACAAGGAGGGAAATCACCATCAAATAAAAGAAAGAAGTGGCCATCTTGGAAGTTGAAATTGAGAACGTGCCTACCATATCAGTTCAAGAAGTAGAGGCTGAGATGATTAGATTGACCGAGTTTGTAGTCAAAGAGAAGGACAATGGGAACATGTTTCTGGATGAGAATCTTCTTGAGGATAGTGGGCATTAAATGCTCATAGAGGTCAAAGGGAGAGTGGACATTTTGTGCTCATTTATTCCCCCACTCCACTTTTTGGCAGTTTTTAGGGAAGAATCTTGACCAGGGCTTATGTGGCTCAATCTGAGGCATTCATTGTAATTCAATCTGAGCCATACATTGGAATTGGCCAATTATAAAGGGGCACCCCCTTGCATTTGTACATCATAGGATCATAGAACAAAGAGAATAGCATAGAGAGACATATAACATAGATTGATAGATAGGAAGAGGAAGAAAAGTTTTCAAATTGAATGCTTTGTAAGAGATTGCTAAGAACGCTCCTATAATAAAAAGAGTTATCATTTCTTGTGGTTTCATCTTTTATTATGGGTAACTAGCAAGATTTCTTCATCCTTCCAATTCACATAGAATCTTAAAGTAGAACTTAGAGTAGAATAGATTTCATTTCATGCAAATAGATAGTTGTGGAATGTGGTGGTTGAATTAAGAAAGCTCTATTAATCCATACCACTAGCGGATTCATTGATGGTGGGTTTTCCCTGCATGGTCAATTGGATTATTGTGGACTTAACTTCGATTATGGTTTATATGTTGGTATGTGTCGTGATGGTATCTTCATGTTGAATCGTGATCTAAAAACCTTTAGTTTCTCCTTTGAAGATTGCACCGATTATGTGGAAGTCCAAGGTGAGGCAAAGTAGAGCTTGGTTGAAGTTTGTGAAATTTTTTCTCCATGTCCCGCACCTAGGATAGATCATAGCATTTTCTAATCCCTGCAACCATTCAAATTCTGCACTTTCTGGTTAGTTTAGGAAATCTAAGTTAAATTGAAAAATCTTCCGAATCTTAAAAACCCCCTTTATCTTTGATCTTTGGTTGAACAATTATGTAAGTCCCCCTTGAGATACAATCATATTGAGGCAACTGAGTCTGTATCCACTGCATAAAGGAACCTTGGAGTTGAATGCATGATCTTTCACAATCTTAGCATGCAGGAAATTTTGATCAAGAGAGGATAGAGTGATCGTTGGGAACTTTATTCTATGTTGGTGCGGTCATAAAACACCTGTCAATAGAATTGGCGCTAGAGGGAGGGCTAAACGCGAAAAATTGAGCAGTTGAACTTCAAATTCTTTTCATTATCTGTGGAGATAATCTTAGAGACTCTTTTACCCTCCTCCACATGCCAACAAAACTGGCGCTGGAAGGAGGGCGAGCATTGAATTGTTCCAGAAGCTGTGAAGGGGCGAGACATTGGATTGTTTTTGAGAATGTGAATGACGAACAAGAGTTTCCTTCGAACAGTACAAATAGTGATTCCTCAATGGATGGGAAATAGTCACAAATTTCTTATGACCATGAAGGTCATCAAGTTGATCTTCCCATGTTACATCGAGTTTTGAATGCGCAATTGTTTCCAAGAAGTTTATCTAACTTTGCAGTGAGAGATGGATGAAAAATTCACGGTACCACTTGGCACAATGAATTAAATTGTGTGACATTCTTGTCAAGGGTACATCTGGTTTTGCAACAATTTTTTTTTCTTTCAGGATATTTTCAAACCAATGGTGCTTGCAAACCGTAAATCAAAAACTCCAAGTCTCAGTGAATTCTTTGAGAGATACAAAGAAATGAGCAAGAAGCAGTTGAGCATTGAAAAGTTTCCCACATAACGTATCTTGTTGGCTAGCTGGTGTAGAATTCACAATGCAAGGCATTCAGAATTCACTTGTCAATTATGCAAGGAGGCCATTAGCCAAGTACAACATCGGTTAGGATTATTGGAACAACCGAGTATATGCAGTGCAAAATTTTTAAACGATTGCAAAGAAGCACACATTCGGCTAGCATACCTCGCACCAAAGAAGGAATTCCTAGAAGACAAAATGTGGAGGATGCATCTCATAGTTGTGAAGGGAAAAACTTATTCGAAGAAGCATAGCACCACATCATGTGACAATCAAAGGAGTGAGTTTCAGGAAGATAGCACGATTGATCCAAAAGAAATTGCAGATGAAAATGAAGTCCCAAACATTGCGCCAAAGGAAGAAGGCATTGAAATGAAGGAAACAATGGAAGACATTCAGGAGAAGGAAGAAATTGTGGGCAATGATCAAGGTTTGGAAAATTGTCATGAAGACCGATCACTTGATGCTTCGTCAATCCAAGAAAAAGAGGAAATCCTTGCTGAGCATTCATCCACACCACAAAGAGAAGATCCAAATGAAGAGCTGCAAGCCATTATAGGGAAATAAATTTCAAGTACCCTTGGAGGAAATGATAAAAAATATGGGAAAACTAATGAGCAGGTTGCAACATTAAAAGGAGTGTATGAAGAGCAATCATCATATTTCAAATTCCCCACCTCCTGCCCACAAATAGAACAATTTGAAGGGGCACTACCCCTTATATCTGAAAACCAACATATTAAGGAATCCTTAATGTTTAAGGACACACTTACAAATGTACACAAGGATGCTTGGTTTATTCAACATGAGGATACAAACATAAAAGAGTTGTTCTAGGGTTTCAAGGTTGAGTCAGAACTTCATGAGCATGATATTGGTGCAAGTAGAGTGTTGTATCACCAACTGCGACCTCCTAAAGATGAATGGATAAAAGAAGAATGTCAACTTGAAGGCAAAGTACCACCCAATGAAGCAAAGTGTGATTAACAATTCGAAGGGGTACTGATTCTACTTCCAAGAAGGTCTCAAGATGAATCAACAAGTAAAATTTTGCATGTCATAGATGCAAATGGAACCACACATCACCAATGGCGACCTCCAGAGGATGTTTGGAATCTTTCTTCACGTAGTAGGTCGGTGCGTAACAATAAAGAGTCTCCATTCAAGCACAATGAACACTAGGTTGTCTCTTTCCTTGCTCTTGATTTTGAAGGTTATGAATTTGATTATGGAAGTCCAGGAAAGACAACTTGCTTATGGATTAATCGTGGTCTAAATGAGTCGCCTCAATTGCTAATCTTTCCTGAAGTTTTGCTTGAGTTTGAGATTTGTATTGTGAAAGATTACTTTTCTGAGTTCAAGGACAAATTTTCTAGGCTCCACACTATCACTACTATTGTGTTGCTCTTGAATGTCCTAAGAAATCACGCTAGGAGTTGTATATATTTTTGTCCCCCGAGTCTTGTCCGTTCAAAATTTTTGTCCTATTAGAGTAGGTTTTCCTTTTCATTTTTTCTTAGCTTAGTCCAGTTTGCTTTCCTTAGTTTAGTTCAGAATAAAAGGATCCCATTTGTGAGAGGGGGTGTTGTGTTGTTTTCGGCACACTCCAGCACAATGTTAGTCCATTTCTTGGATAATCATTCAGGAAGTGCTTTAGAATCTGAGGTTGTTCTTTCAAGTTTTATCATTTGGTTAGGATTTGTACTTTACTCAGAAGGGAATCATCTATTGTGTCTTTACACCAAGTCTCAAGATTACTGTATTTTACACATAATTAATTGCCCTAAGTCATTGAGGTTTCTTAGAAGTCGTGGCAGGTGAAAAATATTAAATCCTACTTAATCACCCTTGTAATTCTCAAACCCAAATGAGCATAATTGCTTATGAGCCAATTGCGAATACACGAAAAGAAAAAGGTAGTATCAAAAGAGAAAAAAAAAAGAAAAAAAGAAGATAAAATGTGCTAAACAGAAATATCTAAAAAGGAGCAATGAAAGAAATATCAAAGTATTTGGCTTTGGGAATTTACGAATAACTCCATCAGGGCTATGGATGCCTGGCTGGAAATGGAGCAATATTTGTGAGAATTACAAGATGCTTTTGAAGTTAGGATCATTATGTAGCTCATCACGATGGATTCTAGGAGCTTCAATGGTTTTTTGAGTTGGAATAAACAGATATGCACACACTTGAAAATCAAAAGATGAGGTGCCTCGATCCAATTTAGGATTCCTCTTCCCTTTTAAGTATGTCCCCTAGTCAATTGATAGGTTGGAAAGAATTATCCAAAGGTTTTGAGTATGGAATGGGTTTTGTCTTTGAAATGTTCAAGAATGTTTATTCGAAGTGGTGCTAGATGTTGTGACATTTTCACACATCCCCCCATTCAAAATGGGGACCCCCTAAATTTTACTCCATTCGGGTCTTTTGGCTTTGGTTTTGCGGCTATCTCTTGGTTCCTTCTGTCTTTCTGATGATGTACCTATTTTTTGACCTGGTTTGAAATTTTGGCTAATATAAAGTGCATTTTGTTGAATTAGGGTTTTCATTCTCCAGGCTAATTTGAGGTCAAATTGAGCTAGAAAATCAAAATTTGAGCTTGGCATTGTAATCCAAAGGCTTCAGGCAGGTTCCCATTAGAATTTCACTGAATTCTAACAACTTACTATTTTTAGTAAGTACTCAATTTGGAACCTATTTCTTAGGACTTCTAAAATTCTAATTGTTTCACTGTGTTTAAAGCCCTTTGAGCTACTTTCCTACAAAATTTGAGCAAATTCTGACAACTTTCTATTTTTTGTAGTTTTGGCTTTGGGAGCCATTTTTAGGGTTTTCATGTATGATTTTTCAATGCATGTCAGGATAGTCTTTCTGGGTTTTTCGAGAGCTTCACAATGGTATAACATGCAAGTCAAGTTGATGACTTACTATTTTTAGCAGGTGCTCGCATGCAGACCAATTTTCCAAGTTTTTCTAGATTTTTTGAGATCTCTCAGGCAATTTGACATGCAACCAAGTCCGACAATCAATTGATCACTTTTTCAGGCACTTACTATTTTTAGTAGGTTCACTCCAATAGTCCCAGATCTTCAGTTTTAGGAACATAACAGTTCAGAACATGAATGGAGTCAAACAGAGGTCAATTGAGGCACATGGAAGTGAAATTAGGGTTTTCAACTTTGGTGCTTAAAATGAGGGGTAAAACTCAAGAAAAGTGAAAAACTGATGTATCCCATTGTGATCAACATCCTTTTAGGAGTCTACTGGTAAAATTTGAATGCAATTTGCATACTATTTATTGTAAGTGACCTCCAAAAATAGGGCTAAAAATAGCAGGTGAGCACAAAATGAAAGTGTGAACAGGTCAGTTAAGTCATGAGGATCACGTGGAACAAATTTCAAATCAAGAGGAGTTGCAGAAGTTCAAGAATCAAGGAGTTACTAAATATAGAAAGTGAGGGCAAGCAGGTTGAAAATTGGCTAAGTATTCATATAGGCTAAGAGCTCCAAGAAGCACATGAGGCATTGAGAAATGGCAGAAGACCCCCCCATATGTGTCCAACCTAACCACCTCTCAAATGCACCCTCAAGGTGGTTTGAAAACTTGTAAGGGATGAAAAATGGTAGTACACCTTCCTAGATGCGCCCAAGGTAAATAAGTGGTTTGGAAAAGTTTCTAAGTAAAAAATGGAAGTAGAGGACCTCATATGCACCCAAGTTGAGGGGAATGATAAGAAATTATCTAAGGCATGAACTCAAAGTGGAAGCTTGACCCCCTAAATGCCCATCTTGTCAAGGAGGCATGAAAATTTTTCTAAGGCACAAAATGAAACCTCAAGGGGTCATATGCGCCCAAGAGTGGATACGTTAACATTAAAGGTTTCCAAGGTGTTGAGAAATGGTAGGAGCCCCCTCTAAATGCGCCCTAGGCATGATGGAGAGGTAAGCACAAGAGAAGCAAGCGCCAAGATTACGAAATTTGTCTAAGGAAAAAATGAAGCAACACCTTCTAAATGCACCCTAGCATACAGATGTTAAATGCGCCCATGATGAAAAATTATGGAGGCAACGTTTGCTGGAGAAAATGATGAATTGGACCTTGGAAATTTGAACATGGAAGATTAGGTAAGTGAAGAGAATTTATATTATAAAGTGTTTTGATGCTCTTCTCTTTATTTGTTTTGTAGGATGAACGTTGGGACCAAACCATGATGACTTGAGGTGATGAAGTAAGTACTCCAGAACAATATTACAACCTTGGAAAAGGAAAAGTTACATGTTTGAAGCTCCTCCATGATGTCTCATTTGCGCCCAAATCATGAAGGGAGATGTTTGAAGAAACGACTAAGTGTTGGAATTTCTCCTCAAAGACCCAATATGAACCCAACTTCGGGAGGCAGGTGGCAAGGAAGAAATGGTCGAGTCCAAGACAAGAAAATCCTTTATAAAATAGGAATTGAGGAAAAGATGAAGGACCAAGTGTTAAAGATCATCTTGAAGCACTAAAATGTTCTCAAGGCTACGAAGGGGGAATGAACAAAAAACTTTAGTATTAAAGAGTGACAATAGATGGATTGAAGAACAAAATAGAGGAATTCTTCTCAAGTGTGAAGTCCTTTAGTGACCTAGAAAACGTTCTCCAACATACTTCACACCACCCAAGATGCAGTGGCAACAAGGAGGAAAATCACCATCAAACAAGAGAAAGAAGTAGCCATCTTGGAAGTTTATATTGAGAACATGCCTGCCATATCAATTCAAGAAGTAGAGGCTGAGATGATCAGATTGATCGAGTTTGTAGTGAAAGAGAAGGACAATGGGAACACATTTCTGGATGAGAATCATCTTGAGGATAGTGGGAATTAAACACTCATAATGGTCAAAGGGAGAGAGTGGAAATTCTATGCTCATTTATTCCCCCACTCCACTTTCTGGCAGTTTTTAGGGCAGAATCTTGTCCAAGGCTTATGTGGCTCAATCTGAGCCATCCGTTGGAATTGGCCAACTATAAAAGGGGCATCCCCCATCATTTGTACATCATAAGATCATAGAACAAAGAGAATAGTATAGAGAGACATATAGCATAGATTGATAGATTGATAGATAGGAAGAGGAAGGAAAGTTTTCAAATTGAATGCTTTGTAAGAGATTGTTGTGAACACTCCTATAATAAAAAGAGTTATCATTTCTTTTGGTTTCATCTTTTATTTTGGGTAGCTAGCAATATTTCTTCGTCCTTCCAATTCACATAGAATCTTAAAGTAGAACTTAGAGTAGAATAGATTTCATTTCATGCAAATAGATAGTTGTGGAATGTGGTGGTTGAATTATGCAAGCTCCGTTAATCCATACCACTAGCGGATTCATTGATGGTGGGTTCGCCCTATGTGGTCAACTGGACTATTGTGGACTTAACTTCGATTATGTTTTATATGTTGGTATGCGTCATTGTGATGGTATCTTCATGTTGAATCGTGATCTGAATACCTTTAGTTACTCCTTTGAAGATTGCACTGATTCTGTGGAAGTTGTCCAAGGTGAGGAAAAGTAGAGCTTGGTTGAAGTTGGTGAAATTTGATCTCCATGTCCTGCGCCTAGGATAGATCATAGCATTTTCTAATCCCTGCAGCCATTCAAATTCTGCACTTTTTGGTTAGTTTAGGAAATCTAAGCTTCATTGAAAAATCTTCTGAATCTTAAAAACCCCCTTTCTCTTTGATCTTCGGTTGAACAATTACGTAAGTCCCCCTTGAGATACCATCAAATCACATCGAGGCAACTGAGTCTATATCCACTACATAAAGGAACCTTGGAGTTGAATGCATGATCTTTCACAATCTTAGCATGCAGGAAATTTTGATCAAGAGAGGATAGAGTGACCGTTGGGAACTTTATTCTGTGTTGGTGTGGTCATAAAACACCCGTCAACAAGATCCTTCGTGTGCATCCGGGTTCTAGTTAGAGTTTATTGGTGAGTATTGCAACATGTACAAGATGAGGATTACTTGCAGTTTTACCTTTGGTTCTCACGTACGTGATTCATTTGAGATGCACAGTTTCAGTGTGAAGGGATTGGACAGTTGGTTGGGGGTTCATCTTTGCATAGTTTTGGTTATGCTGATGTTGCAACAGTCATGCTTCAATATGAGACATTTCATAGTCTTCCTTTGGATTTCCCATGTAGTGGAGTTTCTTCGTAGTTGTGATTGCTTGGGGACAAGCAATCTGAGGGAGGGCAGACTGTAATGTCCCCATTTTTGTGGGCATCAATTTTTGATGGTTTATCCTATCATTAGCCCTCGTAGGCTAACTTAGATGGTTAGAGGGTATCAGTCATCAAAGCAGGAGGCTTATTCCCATCCATACTTCAGGTTTAGCCTTTGTTTGATTCAGATTCACATACTTACTATTTATAGTAAGTGACTATTTCAAGACAGTCAGGGTTACTATCTATAGTAGGGCTCTTGAACAGGCTTCATTTGCAGTGTCATTCCTTTACACCATTGGTTTGATCAGATAATGAGGGATTTACTATTTATAGTAGATCAGTGGTTGATAGAGAGGGACCCTTACTATTTTTAGTAAGGCAGTTGGATGCGCAATGGATGCAGTGGTTAACTCCTTGGTTCAGACAGAATCGATAAATAATGAGTATTTATGGATTTATGTTATTTTAATTATTAATAAAGTAATACTTTATTAATAATTAAATATAAGGTGCAATTATAATGTTTTAAAGATCACTTTATGTGCAATGGGGCCATGAACCTCATTTAAGTGATTTTAAAGTGCATTAATTAATTATGTTGTGGAAACTGAATATTAAAATATTTTATAAAGTCAAAGTGTGTACATCTTATTCATTTTAAATGATATTAAATGCATTTAAAATGCTTAAAAAGTGACTTTACTTCCACATGAAGGGATCAATCCTTTTCAAAGTTATTATAAAGTTTTATTAAAACCCTAAAAGTGGATTTCAAAAGGGAATTAAAGGCATTTAAGAGTTGAGAGGATATAAAGGGTTTCCAAAGCAAATCAAACTCATTATTGGATGATTATTTGATTTTGCTTGCGAGTTTCTTGGTTTTTGTGCTGGAGGCCAAGGGTTTCAGCCAAAATTGCATTGGAGAACGAAAAATCAGTGTGGAAGAAATTTTTAGGTTGTGAAAGACTAGTTGAATTATTGCACGAGGTCTGCCTACAATCAAGAGTTAGAATTGAGTAGATTGATGAAGTTTCAAAGGTATTTTTAAGGGTTACCTGAAGAAATTATTCTAGGTTTGAAGAACCTGATTTACATTCACATTTATTGAAGAAATTACTAGTTTGAGAGGGGTCGTACATATTTCGTTGAGGTCGTACAAGCTTTTAGCTGTGAAGCTGTACAGACCTAGGAAGAGGCGTTTGGTTCCTAGGCTGGAAACGCCTAGCTTATGTGCAATTCTTGATGACCATTTTGAGCGATTGGTCATTAGCAATCAATTTGTTGCATTATTGGAGTGGAGAATATAATATCTAATGTTTGGCATCCATTCCAAGGGTTTCTAGTTTTGTTGATAATAATCTCATACTTGCTGATACAAAGTTTCAGATTTGAACTTATTCGCCATGGACAATGGGTATGAATGTATTTGTATTTAAAAAGAAAAAAAGTCTGATTTGGATATTACATTGCATTTGCAAATCAATAATTATTATATTTGAAATCATTCTAGAGCTTAAAAGTAAATATATTGAAAAAAATTGCAAGTTATTGTAATCTGGAACAAAGTGTATCATACCTAATTGCATTGTTATCATACCTAATGTAGTGGCAATAAAATCATTTTGAAGGGTTAAATGTTCATTATTTGATTACACAAGTTATTGGTTATCATTTCTATGTAATGGCATATGTTTTGAAATTGCAAATCATTCAAAAATATACAAACAAACACATATAGCCTAAAAAAATTAGAACTTAGACATTGCATGCCAACCATTTGATGAAATATCAATCATTTCAAACTGAGTTTTTGGAGTAGAACTAGTGAGGGTTCATTAGATGGCCAATTTTTGAATTTTCTTGTAAGCTTCTAGGTGAGTTGGGGAGAACTCCAAAGTTCTTGGAGAGCTCAAGTTCAACCATTCTTGGTTTTTGTTGTTGGCATTGAGCTCAGTGGGTGTTATGGATATTAGTGACACTTTCAGAAGTGTTTTTGGCCTCCTAGGTTGTTCTCCAAACTTCTTGGAGAGCATGTCTATTTTTAGTCAATCTTTAAGTGGCACCTATCATCTTCCCTAAGCTTCAATTACATCTTGACATGATCAAAATTGAATTCCAAAGCCTTGTAAGTGCTTTCTACAACTCGTGTGGAGTATTTGAAAAATATATACTTAAGCTTATAATATTAAATGTTAAAATATTTGCTAAGTGTTATATTTTATTAAGTGATTTTTGCATGTAATGAATTATTTAATTTGAAAAAGAAAAAAATAAAATTTCAGAATAAAACAAAAAACAGTTTTTTGAAAAAGTAACAAAAAAGCAAAAAACATTTTCAAAAAAGCAACAAAAAGACCATAAAACAAGGTTTGGGGCTCTCATTTCTCATATTACGCCTGTGTGTTCTTCCTAAATCATTTGAGGACAAAAAACCTTATTTGATTCCTAGCTGCGGATTTGGAAGACAATCCCTAGCTAGTTTGAATGGTTTTATTCAGGAATCACATTGTGTTTCAACAAAGTTTGGATTTTGGGGTTTCAAAATGTAGGTATTTGATGTGTTTTGAGATTACAAATTATTTGGGATTGATTGTTTGTCATTTGCAAAGTTTGTTGGTCATTTTGGAGTCGATTGTAAGTTTTCTTTTGGTTGGCCATACTATTTGAGAGTTTGGTGTTTTCCTTAGCTAGCCGTACCACTCATATCTTGTTGGGAAAGTTGTTATATGGCTCCAAAATCTTCAAAGGTTGTGATTAATGTGTTTCTCATAGTTGGGCGACTCCATTAGGGTGAGTTTTTGGTCTGATTTCAGATTGCATAAATTTCTAGGAAGGTTGTACCATGCTTGTAGGATACCTGGAGTTTGACGTGGGAATATAGGAGACCAAGAACTGCACTTGGAAGGCTTATTAATTATTCATTTGAGGCACCTTGACTCTTGAAGATAGTTTCTAACAGTTTGGGGTTGCACTCTGCAGTTTTGGAGGCTACCTAAGGGTTGTACAATCACATGTATCTATTGCTATAGGGTATTTCAAACGTGTACAAGTCTGATAATCATTTCCAATTTGACTTCATATGATTTTATGGATTTTTGTGCACACAAGAGTCGCATTTCTTAGTGCTGATTTAGCCAATGGCACTTTTGGGGTGTGTTGAACATGTGTTTAGAGCTTGTTGGGTGAATTCTCTTGTTGTCCTGTGTAACAGTGTGATATTATTATTCATTCATATTAAGACTTGCAATCTCCATATTTCTTGTCAGTTGGAGAGTGTTTAAGAGTGTTGGGTGTTTGAGATGGATTTGTCACTTTGGGAGGAGTACTTTGCTGGTTGGAAAGGGTTTATCCTACTGCTATGACCTACAACTCAAAAACAACAGACCTTTAACATCACTTCCTTTAATTATCAGGCTTGTAGCTGCTTACTTCCTTGCATTCTAGGACTGTTTGGTAGTGTTGGGTGTACGTGTTGTTGGTGGTTATCACTGGGAGGTGTTTCACGCTAATTGGAAGGGGTTTCAATGTGTTTTTATAGCTTCCATGACCTACAAATCATGAATATCAAGCATGCAACTATTCCTACTTGACATTCCAAATCTGCAACACTCATCTTCATCTTTATTTTCAAGGTATTTCTTTGTATCACTAGGAGGTGTTTCATGCTGATTGGAAGGGGTTTTAATGTGTTTTTATAGCTTCCATGACCTACAAATCATGAATATCAGGCATGCAATTGTTCCTACTTGACATTCCAAATCTGCAACACTCATCTTCATCTTTATTTTCAAGGTATTTCTTTGTATCGTTGTTAGGTGTTTCATGCTGATTGGAAGGGGTTTTAATGTGTTTTTATAGCTTCCATGACCTACAAATCATGAATATCAAGAATGAAACTGTTCCTACTTGACATTCCAAATCTACAACACTTATCTTCATCTTAATTTTCAAGGTATTTCTTGTGGGTGTTTCATATTTATATCTTTATCATGTAATAGCAACCTTTGGAATGATTATTCATAAGGTCTTGTAAATACAGTTGTATGAACATCGAATGTTTGTATAAGTTTGGATGATAGTAGTGAACCTCTATTTGTTATGTACTTGTTGATGTTTCATATTGGAAAAAATCAAAAAAATAAATAAAATAGGGTGGTTATTACAATGATATCAGAGTTGGTAATCATGCCAAGCTATTGGGAAGCTAACCCTTGTTGTAGTTCCTTCAATGCATAGCATTGGTTCAGCAATTGTATATTAGATTTATGTGGCTTTGAGTTTCTAAAGGGATACAACGTTCAAGGTGTTGTCAAATATTGTGAATCATGGCCTCATGTAATGGTGAATAGTTGGGAAATAAACTTTATAAAGAAAGGAAGAGACTTAAACATTTTCCTCTACCTAAGGATGAGCTACTATGCATCTTGGATATAGTTGAGAGTTGCTTTGTAGGGATAGACCAGTTTGATTCTATGGAGATAAAGATTGTTGTGGTTCCTGCAATAAAATATTTCAAAAGGATTGTGTCTGCACTTTTAATCAGCTATATTAGGGATTAATGTAGCAAGACTTACTTGACCTCATGACAAAATTTGAGGTCAAGTCTGCATTAGGATTTATTGGATTTTTCATTTTGTTTGATCTCAATGCCTGTTAAGATATACCTCTCACAACACTCTATTGAGTCTAAGCTATGCTCAAAGCATAGGAGAGACAACCCACTCTTAGAGTTGGCCTCTAACCATCCTAAGACTGTTGATAAACGCCTTTTTCCCTTATTGATGAAAAAACCTTGGCCTTGAAGATGTATAAAAGATCTAGGATTTAAGAGTTGTTTTAGGACTCTATAGATCTAACAGTGTTGATAAGTGATTTGTTGATCATTACTAATTAATATAATTATAGATTAGATCTTCCATTCAATTGTGAGGTTTCTATATTTAATTTTGCATCATTAATAGTTGGGCTTGGTTTAATGCTTGAAAATTTTCTTTGATAAGATTTGTCCAGGTAATTGTTGCTTACTATACAACTAATCAACATCTTCTTAGAAATGTTTGGCATCTATATTTTGTATTTTATCATTTAAGCTTGCACACATTGAGAATTTTTTAAATTTCCTAAGATTGTGCAATTGAGGACATCACAACAATCCTAAAAGGCTATCATTTTAAGAATACTATTGTTAAGTTCCTTTCTACACTATTTTCATTAATTCAATAGTGATGTAGTTCTAGAAAATCATTAGTAGCATGAAAGTCAAGCACATGAAGCAAGAGTATGGCAGAGATAAATGTAGATCACAGTCCTTTAATATGTGAAGAAATGAAGATAAAGAAGCCTTAATGAGATCAGTTAAGTGTTAAAGCTTGCCCTTGAACTTTTCCTATGCTCAAAGAGGTTGTTGACCATTTCAATGGTTTAACACTTGTCCTATGAACATGGTAAAGGGGTTTTGGCAGCTTGGAGGCAGTTGGAAGCACTTATGAGAGCAGTTGCAAGCATCCAAGAGGTTAAAGAGTAGATATAGCAATTGATAGAGGAAAAGCAGCTTGAAAAGTCAACAGTCTTCTTTCACCAATGCTTTGCTAGAGATTTTGTGGAGTCAAACAAGGGGAATGGTTTCTAGGCACCCAAATGAGGTGGAATTACCAAGTCAACTATGAAGTGGTCTTTTAATAGTCTTTAAAAATCAGATCAAATATGAAGTGGTCATTTAATAGTCTTTAAAAATCTGTCCTACTTTTCCTCTAGCGTAGGATAGACAAAAAGGAAGCTTACTTTCATTTGTAATCAGTTCTTGCATATTTTTTTGTAGGTTGTAACTTGTGTAAGTTCTTCTCAGCAAAAATATTGTATTGTAACTCAAAAACTAGTCATATTGTGACTGAAAAGGCAATGTAATTTCATACTTTCAAGCAATTAGAGCGTATTTCAGACTATGTGCAGTTGTAATGACACCTTCCAGCAATAAAGATTCAGTTTTTCTACCTTCAAAAGCTTGTTTTATTGTGTGAAAACTAGTAATTGATTTTTATTTCTATGATTTCATGAATAAATATTTAAGTATATGTCTTATTTTAGCACCTTTAAACAAGAAACAACATATTTTGTGTAGGTTATAGTCTGTGTTAATGTGAAAACAACTCCTATTTGTGAAGAAAATTCAATTTTCTTCCTTATAGGATTGGGAATACTCAACCTCTCTATAAAACACTAATACATGGGTATGTTAAATTTTGAGTTGTGTAAAAGTAGCTGAGTTATTAATCTTTTGTGTGTCAAAACAACAGTCTAAGGTCTGAAACAAACATATTTTGGTGCATCACCTCGGTAGGAATTTATATTTCATTTTCAAAGTCTTTCCTTCTATCCTTTTTCTCAGTAAAACAATAGTTTAGTTCATTTTAGTTGAAGTATTAGGGGAACCAACCCTCTTTGAGGTTCCTTTCAGTTATAGGTGACCCACAAACCTAGAAAGGATCCCATGTTTCACCAGTAAGCTAAGTCCTGCAACTTAGCAAGGGTTCCTACTTAGGTGTTAAGAGTTCCAAGAAAAAAAACAATCTAAGTGAATTAAAATGCATGCATACCATTCAAATTGAAATTTTATAACCAATGGGCATATACAACATTCTAACTTATAATGTACAATTTTTAATCTAACAATGAACTCTCATTTTGGATTGAACAACAAAAAAAAAATCTTAGTAGTTTTGTTAGAATATTTATGTAAGTATAAGATAAATTATGTGAGGCCTACACCTATGATACACCTAGTATTTAGACTATTTTGAGTTGTGGTTGTTGCTTATGCTTAGAGATACTCTTGATGACATGATACTTAGACATTTGAGTTCTTATGATGATTTGACTATGGTATTTAGACATTTGAGTTCTTATGATGATTTGATTATGATGTTGCATGCTTAATTAGATGATTATGATGGTTGACCTAAATTTATGCTAGTTACTATGGTTGTTCAATTTGAATTTTGAAATGATGAACAAATGAAATATGTGAAGATTAAGGTAAAAAGAATTGGATATGATGTGTGATTAGTGTTTGTCCCAGTTATGATATGAGATATATATGCTATGTGAAATTATGCAACTTGATTATATGAAATGATGCTTCAATTGTTTTGATATATTATTTATTTGGATGAAAGCTTGTGTATATGAAATGATGATTCAAATGTTTTGATATATAATTTATTGGATGGATTAACGTGTGCATCGAGTGTGCAGGTACACTTTCCATGGCCAATGGAAATTGGAGGTAACCTTGGGAACCCTGAGTGAATTTACCAGTGAAGCCGAGCTATAGTCCATATGAAGGGACTATAGTTCCATTTTGTAATGTAATTTTCTTTGTGATGTATTTGTGCATGTTTGTAAACTGGTTTTAATTCCCATGTCAATCCATTAAGTGGTGAGTTGTCCACCCAAGTGGACAAACTCGGATTTGGTCTTTAGGACACTTTTTGAGGGTTGAAAAGTTGAGTTTTTTTAAGTGTTTTTGTTGATTTAAGGTCCCTAGGTCAGGTACCTATAGGTTAGGTACCTTTTCAGCCTATAATGTTGAGTTAGTTTCATGATTGGGCACCCTTTTTGAGGCCTTTAAAAAGTTTGGCGAAAATAAGGTTTTGAGAAGTGGGATGGGGACTAGTCCCTTTCCACTCCCACTTCTCTATGATGTCTTGGAAGTCCCCCAAGTTCTCACACATGTGAGAGCACACATGGGTGAATGTGCTTGGGAGGGTGAATGGGTGAGTGACAAGTGTTGCTTCCCCATTCAAAGGAAATTCAAACTTGAGATTCTATAAGAAAAGCTAAGAACAAGGGTTTTGGGGGATTCTCTTTTGGGCATTCTTTGGTTTTGGACTTGAAATTTTGGGGAGATCTTGGATTTGGCTTGGGGAGGTTGGAAAGCAAGCTTGGAGGAGGTGGAGTTGTGCTCATCTTCATCACTTACACCCAAAGCTTGGAATTAAGGTAGGATTGACAAACCCTCTTGCTTCTTATGTTGTTAAATTTGTATGCACTATGTACATGTGATTGTGTATTTGAAAATTCTTTCTCTTAAGTGTTGTTTTTCTTTTGTTTCCTTTGCTTTGTATGAGTGTTGGGAAAAAGGGGTTGTAATGGGATAAGCTCACCCAAATTTGGGAAGAGCATCCCAAGTTAGGGGAAGGTTGGAGTAGGAACCTCCATGGGGGCTAGTCATTCCTCCTTTAAAAGGAGAGGTTAATAAAAAGGGTATGAGTATGGGCATATGTTGTTTTTGTGAAATGTGAAAGATGGTTGGGGTGGATAAGGAAATAAGAAGGAAGGGTTGTAATGAAGGGGTGGAAAGGTTTGGTGAATGTTATTCATGGTGTTTACTTTTGAGTCCCCAAAATGGAGTGCGTAGTCCACTTCCATTCCCCATTTTTGGGTTCAAAATGAACTCTTTGTTATGTGAAAATTCCCTTGGGTGGGTGTGTATAAGTTTATGTGTGTATTTTGTGTGTTAAAAATATTTGGCTTGTATGATTGTACCTGGTTCCCAAGGTGCCTCCTAGCTCAGGGGCGGTTGGTTTTCCAACCAAAGGTTGGGAGGTGAGCTTCCCATTGGTCCATAGAAGAAGTTTTTGTGCCTTGTTTAGTTTTGCAGGTTTGAGGAGTTACAATTTGAAAGTACATGTTTTACTTGGAGAATGGATTTATTGTTGTCATTTCAAATGGAAACCACCATATTGGGTGCTTGCTGTTGTAAATAGGAAAAATGGATTTTTTTTGTCACTGTTCTACTGTAAATAAACAAATGAGGAATTCTATTAACTGTGTTGTTGTTAACCAGGACATAGAAATTTGTAACTATATGATGTAGGGAAACAAGTACATCATTTTAACACTGTTTTGCATAATATGTTTTAGTAAAGCTCATTGAATGTGGTAGTTAGAAAGACTGCCTTTGTTTCCTTTGCAATGTAAGCAAGCTAGGTATCAAACTTGTGTAAATCAACTAGAAGGAATGGAAGGAAAATGGTGTAATTCATTCTAGAAGGAAAGATATTCTGTTGATATTCCAGGGTTAATCTTTCTTCTCACAGTTCAAGAAACATAGAATACTTCATTAAAGAAGTTGTGTAATATGATACTTTTAGTTACTACAAAGATCTGAAAGTACAAATGGTGTGAAAAGTTGTAATCTTTATCTTTTTTGCCTAAAACTGCATATATAAAAGACTACTATCTGCAAACTCAGGAAATAGAGATAGTTATGTATTCATAAGGTTGCTAAGGAGATGTAATATTTTGTTTTCTTTTAATCCCCATATAAATGAATTCATTTATCTACTATGATGTATTACGATGGGTTATGCTTTAAGTTTTCATGTCTCTGTAAAACAAATGACCAAAAAGAGGGGTTATTGCTGCACTGTCTATATGTCATCTTTTGTTAGCAATAAAAGTAGAAGTTTCAAAACAGGGATTTGAATCATGAAATTATACGCAGAAAGATGAATGGAAAGGACATGCTGAAATTCCACAAGTCATTTATAAATCCATCGTCATTATAATGGCAGTGGTGTAGGAAGATTCTGCGGGCTTCCTTTCCAAGGTTGAACTAAATAGACCCCTAAAAAAAAAAAGAGATAACTAAGGCACCAGTATAGGAAATCATGTTTATAAGTTAGAAAGTTTCCCGGGATGGTTCATTTAGTGTTGTTCAAGAATACCAGATTCATTCAGCATGTCTGTGTTTTGAAGGAACCGTAAGTAAGTGTGCAGGAAGGGATAAAATCGAGTTTTGCATCTGTCATCCTAGGAAGAAACACAGAAGTTCATTTATTCTGTTATGCAACAGAGGAAGTAGGAATCAGCAGAAATAGGTTACTTTGGGTTACATAAATGTTTTAATAGATTACACATATAACAGAACATGAATTTCTCATCTCCTTTCTTGCGGATTCGTAATAAAATAAAATTTATGATCTAACAGTAGGAGGAGGTATAGGATGGTAGCACACAACTCTTTAGTAATCACAGGCATCATCTGATACATGGCTGTTTGTTAGTCATCAATAAATATAATAACAACAGACCCATCATTCATTGCCAACTGAAAAAGATATAGACTGAGGCGTGGACTGTGTGGATTGAATGCTTTTCTCAAAATACTCTTCCACCCACTTTCTGTAGACAACACTTGAAAAAAAAAGGAGAAGAAATAGAATATATATAAAAGAGAAAGAAAAAGAGAGGAACCGCAAATAACAGATTGAATGAACCGGGTGATGTATTGCAGCCCTTGGGCGCACTGCTATCACGGGTCTTCCTTCTCGCCATTAGACCTGTTCACAATGGCAGCCAACCTTAAGCGTCGTCGCCCCAGCCTGTGCCCTACTATGCGAGGAGAAAAGAACTAGGGTTCCCTTGTATACATGCCTTCTCATCCAAATCATCCATGGTAGAGTTGAGGCGGTTGGAATAAGATTTTATTTTGGACGTCAAATCCTCATTCAACAGAATTAAAACTTGTGATTTGTGTCGGAGGGAAAATGAAATTTAAAATGGACGCCACTCTAAATTTATTTCCATGCATTGTATTAGCTACAGTTCCGAAATTTAGAGTTGCTAATCACGACAGCTCTAAACCCCATTTTATGGAAAGAAAATATCATCGTAGATTTTATATTAAGTATTAAGTCTGTAACGTGCAGTAACAGCAAATGACGTTAGTAAATTTTTTGAAGTACCAAGAATACGAAACAATAATATTTTTTTTTAATTTTCAATATGGTCTCGGTCAAGAAGTAAATTAAGTCAAGGTAACTGAATAAAAAAAAAAACGAAACCACGAATAAATATTTCCTCGTAATTTTTTTTAAGTGATGAGTGTGGCGTTAAAAAAAAAAATTATTTGGAGCCCATGTCGTTCTTATTAAGTCATCAACATTACTCAAATGATTAAATAATCCCTTGATAAAAGGGAAAGCGCAAGATGAAATAAATGTCGCCCATTTCAAAACGCCACCGAATAACCTTTTAAATCATGATATAATATGTGTATAGGGAATGTATCCCCACGAATAAACCTTAGGAAGCTATTCTGAATTAAAATCATTAATAAAGGAATAGGTTTAGGGAGTTCCACATAAAGTCTAACTCAAATATGATCTCCTTATTCAATGTATTTTATTTTTTTAAGAGAATGGGATGATATTTACTTTCCCTTTTTAGATGGGTAATATATTAATTTAAAAAAATTAATTTTAATATGTAAAGGAAACATAAAGGTAATGGTCTTTATTAGTATTGTTTTTTAAAGAAAGAGAGAGGGATATAGATAAAGTAAGATTAAGAATTCTTAAAAAAGGCATAATTTCTATGCCCTCTGATTTAAAATGAATTTAGTTGTAATTTTATAATTTTTAAAATTATTATTAAAGTGTATATATATATATTAATGATATATATATTAATGATAATTAAATAATGGTAGTAATAATAAATAAATTAAAGTGGAAATGTATTAAATAATTTTGTAAATTATAAGTTGTCTTCTCCCTCTCGTCTTAGCCTTCAAAGTTAGATTTTAATTTTGGCTTCATAATGTTGGTAAGGAGGCTTAATTAGTGTAGAGCGAGCGAGCGTAACTATGTGACATCAATTAATCATTGCTTATAACCTATAATTACTCATTCTCAAATGTCGAACCCTGACCTTTCTCATGATCGCTTAAAGGTATGTGTGATGGTCTCCACACACACCTGCTCATCTAAGTACTCAACCCTCACCCTCGGGTGGCGTGCTATTGATCTCGTTATAAGGGAAATGCCATTCGATGCGTGTAATATATCATCATATTGTGTATGGTTAGTATAATGATAGAAAATTTACGAACATGTGTAAAAAAAAAATTAGTCATGTTTGTTTGGATGTAAATTTTGGGCATTACAAATTAATACCTCATTATTCCACAAAATTTTGAAATTCCCACTAGTTCCTACCAAAGGGAATTGGCCCCAGGAGCAGCAGGTAAGTGTACAAGAAAGAGTATCTTCTTGACTTCTTTTAGTGAAATTTTCAAAGCATTTTAGAGACCTTTGCAATGTCATTTAAATACATTAATATGATTCAGAGAAACTCATTTGTGTTTAAAGTTGTCCACTAAGCAAGTGAAGGGTATTTTAAAAGTATACACAGAGTTCATAATTACTGCATAGTCCATGTTCAGATTTGACACATGGAACACGAGAAAATGAACAAGCTTTCAATATAAAAAGTTGGAAGGTTGAATTTCTATGTAGCAAATACCTCCATTCTAGCTTCAGCAAATGGTGCTGACAATTTCATCCTTTGAAGTAAATGTTGATAGCCACCAACAGTGAACCCAATAACTTTTCCAGAGAAACACATGTAATTAGAAATCACTATCAAGGGCTCCTTATAGACATGGCTTCCCATTGAGTTAACTGAATGATAGAGTCTCTACAAAATTATGCACTTCATATTAGAGGATTTGTATTAGCAAGAATAACCTTGGCATGCTAGAAAATTATAAATAACACTATATGTTAGGGTTTACAAGTTAGAATGCTTGGTGGTAATAGAGGGGATGTGATATTTATTTAACCATGTTTGATTTTGAAATTGTTTTCAAAGTTTTCAATTCAATGAAAAGTTTAGCCACAAGGATACATTCTCACAAAAAATAAGGGGAAGAATTATTGTCATCGTAACTCATTCAAAATTTATAATTGGCAATAGAAGGGCAATACAATAAAGAGCCACAATTAAAACCAAAGAAACTAGAATATAATTGCTCTTTCAATACAATCTGTGGCATAGAGACAAGTACATCAAAATCTCACAAAAGCTTTAGTTATATGGATAAATTCCAACATGAGAACAAGGAAATAAGTATAGTTATTGAAACTTTCCTAGTTTAAATTTTTAGATGTCAATTGACAGGCATCCCATAAAGAGCTACATTTGAAATCAAAGGAGCTAAAATACAGTTGATTTTTCACAACATTGTAAGGAACAAAGACAAGTTTATTAGAGCCTCAGAAGCATAACTTTAAACTACCAAAAACATCTTTACCAAATTTGAATATATTAATTTTAGTGTATTAATGTGATAAGGTTTTAGTAGCCACTTCATAAGGTTGTCTCAATCTAATAATTATTATTTAGTTTTTACTGTTTACTTCTTGAGTTCTTGCATTGAGCTCTTTATGTTTTAAAATTCAACTAATAGTTATTAGCATGTGGCATACATTCTTTTTGACTTGTTTCATCAATTTTGAACTTTTGAAGGAGCAAACAACCATCATTCTATTATTTTGGTTTTAGTTTTATTTTACTAAATTACTAGTTATACAAGTAAGACTTGTTGAGGATCATGTTGTTGGACATGTAAGAGAACTTTTTTCCTCATTATAGTAAGCAATTACTCATTTTTTGAATATTTAGCGTCATGATGAGTACCATAGATTTGTAACATCTATTTTCACACTATGTAAGTGTAAAACTGGCCAAGTCATGACATCAAATTTTACTTTGATGGATGTACCACAATCTATGTTCCTTTTGGAAGTACAACCAAATCCAATCTCACATTCATTGTCAGTACCCAAGTCAACACACATTGGCAAAAAAATGTACCAGTATTTTAGGTTCACAAGTGCAAAAGTGTGGTGATAGTTTTCATAGAAATATGCACCCAAGTTCACTGTTACACATCTTGTCCAAATCTTCACCTTTGTTCCAGGACTACACCTATTCTAGTAATGCCAACTTGAGTCCTATGCCGATGATGCCACTTCCACACTTAACCACAAGTAGTGGTAGCTATGCCAATCCAATCAGAAATTTTATGTCTCAACCACCTAACCAGTGCAAACATACTAGTTGACTGATACCAATTCTATCACCATTGGTTTAGCACAAATCTTTGATTAAATCCCACTTGCACATAATTGTGACACATTGCCATGTACCCAATGGCAGTTACAATTTTTGTAATCAATGAAATTTGAACACTTGAAATTCTCATTCATCGTTCTTAATGCACATAGTTGTTGTACCATATCAAAAAGTATTTGTATCTATTTTTTTCTAATTCTTCAGTTACACTAAGTTCTTTTTACATATGGATCAATGGTGAACTTTACGCATCATTTCTCAAAATCATACATAAGCACTTTCCTTTACAAGTAATGAATCATAGTTCTTATTCTCTCTCTTTTTATTGCACACTTTATTATGTGTAATAGATTAAAATATTTCAATTAATTTCTCTACCATGATTTCATCTCACCACTATAACATATTGAAACCACACTTATTAAGTTGACCTCAAAATAAATCCTGGAATCTAGATAAAAATTGAACTCTTCTTGAATATAATTTAATGCACAACTTGGGTACCAAACCCCCTTCTCAACAAGTTTCTACCAATACATATAGGGTTTTTTCTCTACTAGGATATTTGTATGTATGCAATCTATATCTTCCATGGCCCTTCTATGGTACCATGTTTCTACAAGATTATCTAGGTTGACTTACCATTAACACAAGTATTAACTCTCATACTATAGCCTTCAACTTACCTAATGTAAGAAATACTATTGAAGGAAGTGAGTAGCGTGCTGAAGTAGGCTTGAAAAATTGTTTCAGAAGTGCATAAAAAGTATGGAGTCTGACATTCCTTCTTTATTGGTAGATCTTATCATCAGTGTTACAAGAATCTGACTCTGACTTGGTGGCCAACCTCAGCAAAGACTTGAAAAATTGAAAAACCCAAGAATTTCAGATATGTTTAAGGATTTAAAACTTGTTTGATGCACCCTTTAATAAAAATAAACCTTAAAAACACAATAAACTCATCAAATAGAAGCTACTTAGATCACATATACAAGTATACATCAATCAAATCAGTATAAACATAAATTTTAGCTCAAGGAAATAACACATTTAGATATGAAACTTAGTTATTGAGTCTTCCAGACTCGCCAAGGGTGGCTTGCCTCAAGACTCACCAAGTCTTGATGAGTCTTGTAACATTGCTTATTATAGCTAGTGATGTTGATTCTATTTGTAAATGGTATGAAACTAACAATTAATGTTCATGTTAGCAAAATCCCTTCAAAGTAATTTCTTACTACTTGGTAATGTATGCCTAGGTTCCATCTTCATGTGTGCTTAACATGATCAAAGGCTTTTTTCTCTCTTTTAGGGAGGTACACCATATACAAATGTTGTTCACAAAGTTTTTATATTGGCTTATGGATAACACACTAATGGTGCTCTCAAAATGTACGGGTATAGCTAGGCCTAAGAAGCTCCTACAAGCATAACCAAACACACCAAAAATATCTACAAAAACTTCACAAAGTAAACTCCATTCAAACTTACTAAACTTTTCCACTCAA
Source organism: Sequoia sempervirens (assembly GCA_007258455.2). Lineage (NCBI taxonomy): Eukaryota > Viridiplantae > Streptophyta > Pinopsida > Cupressales > Cupressaceae > Sequoia > Sequoia sempervirens. The sequence goes on along the minus strand of VDFB02280466.1, from coordinate 434,989 downwards.
ACTGTGACTTTGAATGAATCACATGGTATTAACCAAGGAGGATCTTTTACCACCGTGATTAATCTTCTCCAAGAGGGTTTTTTTCCTTAGGAAGGCTAAGATGAACTAAGTTAAATCCCATAGAACCACAAGGATTGCACAAGAGGAAATCAAATAATCTACATATCGAAATGAGCTCCTTAAATCACCTTTTATACTTTTCCCGCCGAACTTTCTGAAAGGCATATTTTAAAATGATTAAATAACCCCTTTTTGGCTCAAATAGACCTTTTTCTAAAATAATAAATAAATTTGATGAGCAACGTCCCCCTTTTATGTGTCCACAATTTAAAATTTAAAATTTTCTTTTCAGTGAGCTACTACACTATGGTGCTTCTTAAATTATTTTAATAAAATTAAGCAACCTTAGTAAAATAATTAAATTAAAGCCAATAATACACCTGAGTTGCGAAAATTTCCGAAAAGCATGAAAATCGAAAAATGACCATGCTGGAATGATGCCAATGATGAGTAATGAAAATTGGCCTTGACTAGGTTAATTACTATAATAGACACTAAAATCTGAAATTCACTTTGAAAAGTTTCATAGGAGTCCTCAAGACCAACTAAGATTATTTCCAATATCAAATATCCCTCCTGACAAGGTTGATGGTCACTAAAAAAGAAAAAGCTAACTACAATGATGAAAAGGCCGAAAATGGAAGCATTCCATCCTCCCTCCCCAAATATTGCTTCTCCTCAAGCAATGCAATCTCAACCTAAATCAATCACCTAACTGATCTGGAATGAAACCAAATGTGATCCTAGGATGCCGCACATAGTTCCATAACTCACTTGGACTCACCCAAACATGATGAGTTTTGAGACTAGCCAAGCTTTACAAGTCTAGGAGACTCGGACCTTGAGTACTCACCAGACTCACCAATTCTAAGCAAGTCCTGAGCCTAGGATTGGGACACAATAGCCACAAAGTTAAAACATAAAAATGCATTTGAACTTACATTTTTTTGTTTTATATTTTTCTCCTTCACCCTAAAAGGCACTTCATTTCTTTTTCAAGCCAAAGAAGAAAGAAAAAAAAGAGATTTGAGCCAAAATTTATTTGCATTGAAGGAAAACTAGAAAGGATATTGAGAAAAAACCAGTGGTTGAATCATATTTGAGTAGGTTTGTAGATACTCTTGGTGCATCTAGAGGAGTCTACAAAGGATTGGAAATAGCTCTCCATTGATTTCAAGGAATATTTAAGAGGTGAGTTTAAATTTTGAAGGTTTTTGTTGTTTTTTAAACCAAAATCTCATTTCTCTTCTACATTTATTCTTGTTGAACAAACCCTAGGTGTTTTTGTGAAAAAGATAGTTTTGTAGTTGCAAACCCTAAGTATTTTAATATTAGTTTAATTATAAAATTTGAATGTTAATTTTTTTCTATTTATGTGTTATTGCAGCATTGTTTATATTTTGTAAATTGTTTTGATCACAATGTCTCAAACTCCAATTAGAAAGGACCCTTGGGAAAAAGAGAGAAGACGTAACATGTTTCATTGAAAAACAATTATGATGGGGGAGGCATTAATAGATTGAAATACCATCTTGCACATATACAAGGCCAAGATGTTAATCCATGCCCAAATGTCCCTCCTGAGGTTATGCGTGTAGTGCAAGTTCAATTGGAAACCTTTGAGCAGAAAAAAGAATTAAAAAAGAGGCAAAGAGAGGAGATGGTAGGCATTGGAAGTTGGAGATTTTTCTTCTTTCATGCCTCCATTTCTTCCATATTCAGGTGCTAGTAGTGCTAGTGGAAGTGGTAGTGGTAGTTTAGCCTTGGGCCTAGAGCTCATGCATCTGGGTTGGATTCATATATTTTTACACAGACTGCTCCAAGTTCCCAATCATCACTTGAGAGGACTGGTTGGAACAAAGATAAACATGATGCAGTGAAAAGTGCAATTGGAGACTTTTAGTTCTATTGCCACATTCCATTCCATGTAGCCAAGTAATTCTTTTTTTGTTTTGTTTTAAAATATATAGATTAATAGTTGATTCTTTGTCTCTTGAATTTTTATATTTAGAGCTATGTCGAATTCAAATTTAAATTCAATACTTATTTAATTTAATTTATTTGTGTTAGGTCTCCATATTGGAAAAAAATTGTTGATGCCATTACTATTTGCGGGGTGGGGTTCAAATCCCCTAATGATGAGGAGATAAGGGTCCTCATTTTGTCACAAAAATTGGTTGATGTGAAAGCCACAATAGAGGAGCAGTGACACATATGGAGGAAGAAGGGTTTTACCATCATGACCGATGGCTGGACTCATAGAAGAAATAGAACATTGCTCATTTTTTTGTTTCTTCCTCAGGTGATTTTACTCTCTAAAATGCTTTGATTTAGTGATTAACAATCAAGATTTTTAATTTATGTTTTATTGAAGCATTGATTTTGATTTTTTTCAAGTGGCACAATGTTCATCAAATCTATTGATGCATCTGAGAACACAAAAAATTCTTAATTCTTTTGCAAAGCTTTGGAGGGAGTCTTGGCTAATGTAGGCGAGAACATGGTGCAAGTAGTTAAAGATAATGCAACAAATTATGTTGTTGCAGGTAGACTATTGATGGATAGGAACCCATCATTATTTTAGACTCATTGTGATGCTCATTTCCTTGACCTCATATTGGAGGATCTTGGAAAGATTGCATGGATCAAAGCATGTGTGGAAACAACAAAAAATATTTGTAAATTCATATATAATCACACATGGTTCCTCAATGTTACATCCCTTACATTGTGAATATGAGCTTGGTTATGTTTTTGGAATGCAAAGTTAGTTGCAAGTAACTGTTCTTCATGTGAAAGTGAAATTGAGAATAAAATAGTTGTTTCATTTATCGTAATTGTAAAGTTAACTATCTTTTGCAAATGAATTCCTTGTTCATGTGAAATTGAATGTGTTCATAAGATTATATTTAAATGCATATTTATATAGCCGTTGTGAACAATCTAACCATAATACTTGTCAGTTGATGCAAGACGGATGACTCCATGACAAAAAAGGAGATGTCATCAGGGAGAGGTTGTGGTTGACAGGGGATCAAAATCATCGTTTTTCATGAGCCAAAAAATGATAGTGTGGATCAAACGTTACCTTGGCCATAATTCATTAATTAAATAATTAATCTATTAAGATTAAGTTCATTTCATGTTTCATCTTAATTTCCTTGTGAGTTAAGGTTTTATAATATTTAAAAATTGTGGGCTAACCTTGTAGCTGTGGAACTAGTATAATTTAAATAATGCAAAATAAATCAAATTAAGTTAATGATTTGGGACCGACATAGGAAGTGGGGAACCTTATCCACCTTTGCATTCTTCTTTCTAACATCCAAGAAGGTATGTGAAGAGTCTCTAATGGTTTTAGTCTTGGGATTTGGCGTTGGAGTCATTCTTCAGTTTTGTTTTTGCTTGTTGGTCGGCCATTGAGCTTTTGAAAATTTCTTTTGAACTGGAGTTGCTTCTTCTTGAATTTTATTGCAGTTCACTATCACTAGTTTTTGTGTAGGACTGAGAATTATTTCAATCCTTCATGCCACTTTTACTCTAGCAATTTTCCATTTTGGAAATTCTTACTGCTTGAAGTCGTCAATGCTCTTCATATAATTCTAGCTCTAAATCCTGAAATGTTCAACATTCTTCATATCGAGTTGGAGATTGTTTGAGTCGTGTGTTGGGAGAGTCACTTTGTTCTTAGAACCTTGTGGCTTGAATCTGTGAAGATTGGGTGACGTCTTTTCTTTAGTCTTGGAAGGGTAGCTTGGTCGTTGTTTTTCTTCAGTGAGTTTCGGTTGAGGGTCTCATAGTTTCTCTTTGACTGGAACATTCTTCATTCATCAGGCATGTACTCGTATCTTCTAAAGGAAACAAATTTGTTAACAATTGTAACTTTACTGTCAAATTATTTTTGATATGCGATGTAGTTTCATGGGTTGGGTGAAAATGATTTTAGATTTTCCCTGTGTTCATCGTTAGCTATATTAATTTCTTAAGTTTATTCTTAAGACTTCGTTGGTTTGGAATCAAAGCTAACCCCTGAGGCAGTCGTCCAATAATTTGTATACAATTATATTCTCCCTCTGTTGACTTTAAGGGTTTTAAATTCTTCATTTGAGGTTGTGTTACGTTCTTGGAATGAATATGGAACTATCCTCTTGACCAAAGTGGTGTATGAATATTGTCTTTAAAAAAAGAGATTTGTTTGGCTATATCCTAAAATAATTTAAAAGATATTGAGATTGATGTGATCAAATAAATGGATCCTGTCAACTCAGTCAATCATTGAACCAAATTTTGACCTTGTTTTCATCTTACCTTCTCTTGGAGACCTCCTAAATTCTTAAGTATGATTAATAGAGACCTGGAGATTCTCTCCTTATTGAATTGTATTTTCTAATGCAATTATCTAGTGGTTAAGTTATAACCAGAGTCTAAAGAAATGAGAATTAAATCTTGACATTAAAACATAAATCCTGAAATATTTGTAATCATGTCGAGCAAGGGTGAGAGCGCTGACAGCATAGGAGTGCTAGTTTTGAAATTGAAATCCTTGGCCAAGGTACGATGCTAGATTCAACATCTGTCAGCCATCAATTATCAGATGTATCACTAATCAGAGTAATCTTCTAGTTGGGAGGTACTCATAGTGAAGGTTCGATCAGGTGATATAGGTACTTGACACCAGGCTCAAAGAAATGATGGTGGATTGATCCCCGAGATTACCCTCATGAAGGGATAAGTTCCTTTAGTTGAAGGAATAGGGGAGACCAATAGGTCTTCGGTTGGGCGGTAAAGCCCCTGATGATATATCCTTTTCCTATGATGATAGAGTCAAGTTCAAATGCTTCAGCTTCTTAATTGTAAACTCTTGAAACCCTTCTCTCTCTTAAATTTATCTGAATTGATTATTTAGTTCAAATGAAATTGTTGTTATTTTATTTAGAAGAAGTGAAATGTTTTTTTTTTTTAATTCAAAGGGTAAACGCTTTTGACCGAAGCTATGAACTAGATACAACCATTCAACAATACCACCCCAACAGGGTTTGAACCTTGGTGGCAAGAACAACAATGCCACCTATAAACCATCACACCATGCCAATACCGGCAGAAGAAGTGAAATGTTAGTTATAGTTCATTTGCTCTTTAATTGGAAATCAATTAAAAGTTCTTTTTAGTTAATTCATTTATATGTTTCTTTTCAGATAAACTGGAACTAGAAGTTAGTTGATGTATTGATTATTATGCAAAATTTTCTTTCATAATAATTTCCTTTCATTGGAATGAAAAGAGAAAAACCTTGGTGAAAAATAAGTTAGTTACTTATTCAGCTGAAGTAGTTGGTTGGCTTTCCTTATTTAAGTGTAGGACAAATAGAGTATAACACTCAACCTAATGAGGCAATTCATAGGGAAAGAGGAGTTGGCTCATCCTTGGATAACTTGGTTTGCTACCAATTTCATCACATTACAATCCTTGTTGCAGTCAAAGGGAGCTTTGAGGTGCATGCTAGTTAGTAAGGAGTGTACTTCCTCATCATATCCTAGAACCAATGCAAGGGAAGATGAGTCAAATTGGATTTTTGATGACCAAGGATTTTGGGTAACTATTACGAAGATCGTAAAGGTAAATGTAATTAGTAATTAGTTTACTAATTCTACATTATATTTTCATTCTTATTTTTATTTTATTTTCTTATTTTTGTTGACTCTCACTTATGCTGATGTTTCACAATAGTTGCAATTCTCAAAGCTTTTAGTTGTTCTTCTATGAGTTGTTGATGGAGAGAAGCCCGCAATAGGCTACATATATGAGGGAGTGGATAGGGCCAAAGAGGCCATTAGGTCCATTTATGGGGGATTTGATGATAAGTATTGCTCCATTTGGGAGATCACCGATAGATGATGGCACCTCTAGCTTCACAAGCCCCTACATGCAATTGCATATTTTCTCAATCTAGCATTCTAATTCTACCTTGCTTTCAAGGCAGATGAGGAGGTTTTGAGTGGGCTCTACACAATCATCGATTGAATGTTTGGTTCTTGTGTTGGAGCACAAATAGTCACCAAGATTGAGATTTTTAGTCTTGCACAAGGAGATCTCTTTACACGAGATATATGCAAGGCTACCCATTCAACATTGTATCCAGGTAAAAATTTATTAAGGGCATAAAACTATTTAAAAATTAATACTTTTCCTTATTTTATATTAATATCAAATATTGAAACTAAAATTTGGACAACAAGATTGATTTTTTAAAATTTTTTCATCTCTTTTGCATGGTGGGAGAGATTTGGTGCTAAGGTACCACATATTTAGAGGATTGTGGTTCAAGTGATGATCCAACCATGTAGTGCTTCAAGTTGTGAACACAATTGGATTATGTTTGAGCACATACACTCCAACAAGCATAATAGATTGTCATTGCAAAGGTTGAATGATCTAGTTTATGTTCATTAAAACCTTCACCTTCACCATAGACAGATATTGGATGTTGACTTATCACCCATCATGTTAGACAAGGTTGAACCACAATCAAATTGGATTGCTAAGGTTGAGGATCTTGTCTTTAGTGATGAGGACCTTGATTGGGTTGACCAGGTGGATAGAGAGGCATATGCAATATCCATGGAAGATGAGGAATATAGAGCACAAGCACACCAAGGATGTTGGTGTGGGTACCACTAAGACATAGGAAAAGATCATGGATGCATCATCATCCAAGACCTTTCTTAAACGCTTATGTAGGAGGACTAAGTGATGCAAACTCCTCTAAGCCATATAATTCTAGCTTTTGTTTTGATATTTCTTTGGGAATTTTGATGCCATGGATTTCATATTCCATGAGTGGGTAAGTGCATGGATCTGTGACACAATTTCGGCTCTTAAGATGCCACTTTTTTTTTCTTTTTTTCTTTTTTCTTTTCTGAAATCAGCAAAATCTGATTTGCACAAGAAAATGAAGATAGTTACGCTCAAAATTTCAAGATGTAGCAAGAACAAAAGTTGAAGTTCTCTGAGTCTAGTTTCTAAGCTACTAATTTTTTTTGAAATTAATGAAGATTAAGGGTGTTGGTTGTTTTTAATGAGCAACCAGGTTGGTCTCCTATTCTACCTATGGAGTAGCCATCTCCAGTCAAGGGCAGCTCGAAGGACCTAGACCAACTGACAAGATTCAGTCAAAGACTAAGATCTTTTGCACTTTAGGCTCTACAGAACTAGGGCGGGTATACCCACACAATGCCTCAAATAAGACTAGACATTGCTTTTTATAGCAGATGACTCCTGATGCCAAGTATTGAGAACCTCAAATATGGCTAGATTCCCAGTAACGCAATACTTGCAGCAACCAGGAGGTAGGGCAAGACATCAAACAAGATTGATTAAATAAAATGATTGATCTTGAGAAAGAAGACTAGAACCCTAAAGACAAATAGCATATATCAGATTAGTGCCATATCCATTGGGCTAGGAGTCACAATAATTTGCAAATAGAAGGAACCATTACTTTGGACATTAAAGTCTTTGCAAGATTAACCTTATTAGTCTCACAACTAGTGATCAGATCTATAAGACTACTTATCAAATCCTCCTATCATACATATGAATCTCTGATATGATTAAAGCATTTAACTTATTCCTTGAATAAGAGCAAACACCAGAACAGACAGTAAAACGTTACAGTAAAATGATTAAATAAGTGATCCTTGATCAACTTTCATTAACAATCCATACGCACAATACAAAGGAGAGACTTAAAGATCTCAATCTATACATTCAGATTCATACATGTGTCCAAGACCTCAAAATTTACAGACTGTAACCCTAAACCTCAAAATCTGGTAAAAACCTGACTCTGTGACTTAGTGCTCTTCTCTTCAGATTTTTGTTCTAACTTCTAGCCCCCAGACCCTTACAAATGATTCAGAAGTTCCTTTTAAATAGCTCCGAAAACGCCATCCAGCTCAGAGCCACATCAACACCATGTCAAACCCTAATCGCCATGTTCTTCAACTACTTCTCTGGCCTCATAAATGTCATTGGTCGGTTTGCTACAGGAAAGACACTCCCGCATGAAAGAAGCCAGGCAATCGATGTCAAATCCGTGCGTCCATACTCGAGCCATGCCGTCCTTGTACCAGAGCCGCGTCACCGTGAATGTTGGTTCGGTGGAGCCAGCGACCAACTCTCTGTCGCCATGAATGCACCAGGCTTCTGGCGCGAACACAGAAACCCTAACAGTGGTCTAGTATGAAACTCGACCGTTGATCATCAGAGATCGGGCGGTTGCCTTCAAATCTTCATCGGACCGCTGAGACAAGTCCTCCACTAGATCGCACTGCATACTGGTCTTCAGACAAACATCAGGCACCTTTATCGCTCAAATTAAAACATCACCGTTCATCATCTGCATGTGCGCATTGATGTTCCATTAGTAGCTCGGGCTTTAACGCACTGTGTGGAGAGGCTCATATCGGCGAGAGATAGTAGTGTCGAGAAGACCTCAAGGCGAAGAGAAACAGCTATAATGAAGAGCCAAGCATATCGGCCAGACAGAAGGAACTCGGGGAAATGTATGGCCGAAGGAAACATGCTGCACCAAACACCTGTCAAAGTCGGCAGGAGATCACAATGTCGGCGAGACCATACAGCGAAATCCACATGTGACAATGAAAACACCATAGAGTCGGGGAGAGATGGCCAAGTCGGCCAAACATCATAGCGAAGTCACAGTGTGTTATCGAAAGATATTTCCTTCATGCAGTGTCACCAAGACGATTCAAAACTCACGCCGACAAAGACCACTTTATGTTCCATCGGTGAGACCGAAGGTCACTCGCCGAAGACCCAAGCTCATATCGAAGAGATCTTTATACACCACTTAAGTTGCTGTGTCCTATAACTTCTTTCACCAATGAAATCACTTGCCAAATGTATGTCGCTGTAGCACACAATCATCGGTGAGAAGTCATGTAGACACTTCACTGTTATACCGAGAAGACCCTTAGAAACTTGTTCGCCGAGAGAAGATAAGACCTTCACCGAAAGCCACACATTGAATCACCATCGGCAAGACACGACCCCATCGCTATGACATACACCGAAACACAAGTCTCCCCGAAGCATCAAGTCTTCCATCACCGGTCGGTGTAGCAAGATGACATCGCCGAGACATCTCAATGAAAGGTGCCACCCACATCGAAAGCAAACCACAAGACACCGTCGGCAAGACATAACAGATTCGCCAAGAGATATATCAAGAGTTCCAAGTCCTGCCGAAGGGAAGTCACACCGAAGAGCAAAGGGGGCCACCACAGTCGGGAAGACAAGCGGGGGTCGGGGAGACATCTCCCCGACACAAAGGACATAGGCCGAGGGAGACTTCGGGGAGAGAATACGGAGTCGCCAAGATGTCACCCCGAACTGAAAGAGTCATGCCGAAGGCACAACGGAGGGCAGCAAAAAGGAACTCGAGGAAACCAAGGGGAGTCGAGAGGACCTCACCTCGAATAGGAACCGTCACGCCGAAAGGAAAGCCCATCGGTGAGACACAAAGGAGTCAGGGAGACATCTCCCCGACACAACGAACCCAGGCCGAAAAGAAAGAGAACCTCAGGGGACAGATAAGAGTCGCCGAGAGGTTACACCAAAAACTGAAAGTCACAGCAAAGAAGAAGTGGGGCCGGTAAAAATAGTAGCTATGGGTCGGTAACGAATGGAAAATGGGGCTCATGGGAACCACTTAAGTTAGAATAAACTGGGTGGATAGGTCAATGAAACAAAAAGGAAAACGGGACGGGAACCAAACAGGGCCGGAGCCGGGACCAGGAAAGAGACAGGGAACAAAAGGAACAAAAGGGACCGGGGCCGAAAACTATCCCGCCCCCGCCAAAGAAAAGACCGCGGAGGCGGAGCCAGAACGACACGAGAAAAAGAAGCCGCGGGGCCGGAGCGGGACAAAACTCGAGATAGAAAACATGAAGAAGGTTCCAAAAATGATTCCCATCCCGATCCCACCCCTGCCAAAGAAAAAAAACAAAAGACAAGCGAAGAGACAGAGGAAAAGAACCAGCGACCGCCGCAAGGCAGAAAGAAAAAGGAACACCAAACACACGGAATCGAGACCGGGATGGATGCGTGAACAGGAATTAGAACCTCAGAATTGGAGAAGTTCTAGTTCCCTTCAAGCATCCGTTCCGCCCCCGATTCTGAAAGAAAAACCAAAGCAAGCAAAAGAGAAACGGGAATTGGAATAAAAACCCAAAAAAAAGGAAAAGAGAAAAACCAGGAAACCCTAACACAGGCCACCCCTTGTAGATCAAAACTAGCACACTAGGCTCAACCCTTGTGGGATCCCATGTAACCCACGTGCTAAAATGAAAGACACCCCATAGCTAAAGTTTAGTCATGAAAAACCAGAGTACACAACTAGACAATGAGAAAACCAGAAATGGCACTAACATAGGCTCCAGTTGGGGGATGTATGCCCCTGGTGGGCATAGCAAGAATTTAGATCACTAGGAGAGCAGACCAGAACAAAAAAAACCAAAAACAACGAGGAGCTAACCGGACAAGGTTAGCAGACACAACAAAACAAAACCGACCAGAAAAGCAAAAACCTAACCTAATGTTCATGGAAAAAGAAATGCTTTAGATGAAGCACCATTTCCAGAATTTTCCATGAACAGGCAATTCAAGAGTCACATTGTTGATTCCTTTGTTTCATCTGATGACACTAGGCCACCAAATGAAAAATGAGAGCCAGCTTTTACCTCTGTCAAACACAATTCTGCTAAATGAGCTGACATTCCCTAACTTGTGCTTGCCTCTGCCAATCTGCAACAGTATGAATGAATGTACCTCTGCAAACATAAGTGTCAGGTTGCCTCTGTGCAAGTGAAAACTTGCTCTTTGTTTAGTTTTATCTTCAACTGGCAACCAGATCCAATAAACTTTTTTATTGCCACACTCTTGATTCTTTGATTCTATATCTTGTGGCAATACATGTGAATACTGATCAGGACTGCATAAAAACACAGTCTGATCACAATTAGCTACCTGACAAAATATGTTAGTACCTCTCAACAGGCTGTCATATTCATCATTATAAACATGTACATGATCCTTATGCATTTGAAAGTCAGGCATACTTCCAAAATGCTGACTGTTATGTGACAACAAGCTATCATATTCACTATTTACATTACCCTGAAGCTAAAAATAACTAGCTCTAGTGCTCTGCATATTGTCACATTCTGTGAAAACTTCATCAAGTGTATACAAAGGGATACACTCACCATTCAACACATCTTGCAACTGCTCTGTATCATTTTCAGTAGGAGGAGGCACATCATTAATGCAATGATGGATTAAACTACTACTCCCACTTCCTCTTTTCACTTGGATCTGTTCTTCATCATGCTGGCAATGAGAGTCACCAAAGGATTCTAACTCATCTTCATGGGCTGTCCAACTGTCATCATCATCCCAATCTTGCTCACCATTGAGCAACTCTAGTTCAGAAGCACAATCTGATTTCAAACTGAAATTGGTGTCATCATGATCTGCAAGATCACCATTAGAAGGGGCATCGAAATCACTTGCATCATACCTTGCATCCTGTAGGTCCTCATCGTCAAGACCGATATGAGTTTCCCACAACAACCTAGAGTTGTTGTGTGCACATCTTTGATATTATGTGGTTAGAAAATCTGATATTTGTTTACAACTTAGTAGGTCAGTGCTCTGTCCTACCCTCTCAACCACTTCTTCCTCCTCTTGACCTCTACCAGGACTAGATACATCACCAAAGGTATCAAGGAACAAAGTTCTGAGCTGATACCATGAAACAATGGAGTGCACTGGTAAGCAAGTGAACCAATCATCAGCCACACCTTCTAAAGATCTGACAAATAGCTTCATGACCACATCCTCTTTTTCAACCTGACAGTGTCCAATGAAATCAATAAAAAGTTGAATATGTCTTGATGTTGATTCCTCAACACCACCTTTAAACTTGGGTAAATATTTATTGATTCCCCTAGGGGCAGCATGTGGGTAACCCTAGATTTTATCAAAATCCAAAGGGTTGTATCTTTCCTTATCATACTCTCTCTTATGAGGACAAGACTGTGCCTTAAGCATGGTATCAAAGCTTGTAGAGGGAGAAACAGGACAACAATGCATTTTGCAAATGAAACCTATCCCTCTACAACTATCCAGTTGCAATAATCAAACCTCCCTTGATGCTAGTGCTTGATCTCACCAAATAAAGGGGAATAAAGTTTTTTTTTTTTTAAAAGCATGAAGAATACCTGGAAACGTTGCAGTCATGGAACTATTCTTTGAATCTTCAATGGGTTTACCTTGACAGAGTCACCACCTCTTTGCAGAGGATAGAACTTCAAATGATATGAAGCTCACTTACATGTAAATATTTCTCTGAGTTCCATCCGACAGAGCACCATAGATCCTGTAGCTTTCAGGTTCACTGCAACAAAGCTTTTCTCCAAGCCTGAGATTCTTCAAACTTTGAACCTAACCAACATGGCAATTGATATGACTCTTTGATAAGGCAAGATTCTAGTCAATCCCCAGTGGAGTCGCCATCTTGTTGGTTGTTTTTAATGAGCAACCAGGTTGGTCTCCTATTCTACCTATGGAGTAGCCATCTCCAGTCAAGGGCAGCTCGGAGGACCTGGACCAACTGACAAGATTCAGTCAAAGATTGAGATCTTTTGCACTTTAGGCTTTGCAGAACGAGGGCGGGTATACCCACACAATGCCTCAAATAAGACTAGACATTGCTTTTTATAGCAGATGACTCCTGATGCCAAGTATTGAGAACCTCAAATATGGCTAGATTCCCAGTAACACAATACTTGCAGCAACCAGGAGGTAGGGAAAGACATCAAACAAGATTGATTAAATAAAATGATTGATCTTGAGCAAGAAGACTAGAACCCTAAAGACAAATAGCATATATCAATTAGTGCCATATCCATTGGGCTAGGAGTCACAATAATCTGCAAATAGAAGGAACCATTACTTTGGACATTAAAGTCTTTGCAAGATTAACCTTATTAGTCTCACAACTAGTGATCAGATCTATAAGACTACTTATCAAATCCTCCTATCATACATATGAATCTCTGATATGATTAAAGCATTTAACTTATTCCTTGAATAAGAGCAACAACCAGAACAGACAGTAAAATGTTACATTAAAATGATTAAATAAGTGATCCTTGATCAACTTTCATTAACAATCCATACGCACAATACAAAGGAGAGACTTAAAGATCTCAATCTATACATTCAGATTCATACATGTGTCCAAGAACTCACAATTTATAGACTGTAACCCTAAACCTCAAAATTTGGTAAAAACCTGATTCTGTGACTTAGTGCTCTTCTCTTCAGATTTTTGTTCTAACTTCTAGCCCCCAGACCCTTACAAATGATTCAGAAGTTCCTTTTAAATAGCTCCGAAAATGCCATCCAACTCAGAGCCACATCAACGCCATGTCAAACCCTAATCACCATGTTCTTCAACTACTTCTCTGGCCTCATAAATGTCATTGGTCGGGTTGCTGTAGGAAAGACACTCCCACACGAAAGAAGCCAGGCAATCGATGTCAAATCCGCGCATCCATACTCGAGCCATGCCGTCCTTGTACCAGAGCCGAGTCGCCATGAATGCTGGTTCGGTGGAGCCAGCGACCAACTCTCTGTCGCCATGAATGCACCAGGCTTCTGGCACGAACACAGAAACCCTAATAGTGGTCTAGTATGAAACTCGACCGTTGATCATCAGAGATCGGGCGATCGCCTTCAAATCTTCATCGGACCGCTGAGACAAGTCCTCCACTAGATCGCACTACATACTGGTCTTCAGACAAACATTGGGCACCTTTATCGATCAAATTAAAACATCACCATTCATCATCTGCATGTGCGCATTGATGTTCCATTAGTAGCTCGGGCTTTAATGCACCGTGTGGAGAGGCTCATATCGGCGAGAGATAGCAGTGTCGGGAAGACCTCAAGGTGAAGAGAAACAGCTACAACGAAGAGCCAAGCATATCGGCCAGACAGAAGGAACTCGGGGAAACGTCTGGCTGAAGGAAACATGCTGCACCAAACACCCGTCAAAGTCGATAGGAGATCACAATGTCGGCGAGACCATACAGCAAAATCCACATGTGACACTGAAAACACCATAGAGTCAGGGAGAGATGGCCAAGTCGGCCAGACATCACAGTGAAGTCACAGTGTGTTATCGAAAGATATTTCCTTCATGCAGTGTCGCCAAGACGATTCAAAACTCACGCCGACAAAGACCACTTTATGTTCCATCGGTGAGACTGAAGGTCACTCGCCGAAGACCCAAGCTCATACCGAAGAGATCTTTATACACCACTTAAGTCGCTGTGTCCTATAACTTCTTTCACCGATGAAATCACCTGCCAAATGTATGTCGCTGTAGCACACAATCATCGGTGAGAAGTCATGTAGACACTTCACTGTTATACCGAGAAGACCCTTAGAAACTTGTTCACCGAGAGAAGATAAGACCTTCACCGAAAGCCACACATTGAATCACCGTCGGCAAGACACGACCCCATCGCTATGACATACACCGAAACACAAGTCTCCCCGAAGCATCAAGTCTTCCATCACCGGTCGGCGTAGCAAGATGACATCGCCGAGACATCTCAACGAAAGGTGCCACCCATGCTGAAAGCAAACCACAAGACACCGTCGGCAAGACATAACAGATTTCCAAGAGATATATCGAGAGTTCCAAGTCCTGCCGAAGGGAAGTCACACCGAAGAGCAAAGGGGGCCACCACAGTCGGGAAGACAAGCGGGGGTCGGGGAGACATCTCCCCGACACAAAGAACATAGGCCGACGGAGACTTCGGGGAGAGAACACAGAGTCGCCAAGATGTCACCCCGAACCGAAAGAGTCATGCCGAAGGCAGAACGGAGGGCAGCAAAAAGGAACTCGGGGAAACCAAGGGGAGTCGGGAGGACCTCACCCCAAATGGGAACCGTCACGCCGAAAGGAAAGCCCATCGGTGAGACACAAAGAGTCGGGGAGACATCTCCCCGACACAACCAACCCAGGCCGAAAAGAAAGAGAACCTCGGGGGACAGATAAGAGTCGCCGAGAGGTTACACCGAAAGCTGAAAGTCACAGCGAAGAAGAAGCGGGGCTGGTAAAAACAGTAGCTATGGGTCGGTAACGAATGGAAAATGGGGCTCAGGGGAACCACTTAAGTTAGAATAAACTGGGCGGACAGGTCAATGAAATAAAAAGGAAAACGGGATGGGAACCAAATAGGGCCGGAGCCGGGACCAGGAAAGAGACAGAACAAAAGGAACAAAAGTTGGGCGAAAACTATCTTGCCCGCCAAAAGAAATAGCGGAGGCGAGCCAGGTCGACAGAAAAAAGCCTGGGCGGAGGCGGGACCAAGGCAAGGGCAGAAAACATGAAGAGGTTCCAAAATGGTTGTAGTCCGCCTGAAACAAGAAACAAAAAGACAAAGCGAAGAGAAATGAGGAAAAGAACCCATTGGCCAAATTGCAAAGCCGAGAAAAGAAAAAGACACCAAAACACTGCAGGTGGGGCCCAAGAAGATGGATGTGTGAAACGGGGGATGAACCTACTCCGAGAATTGGAGAAGTTCTAGTTCCCTTCAAGCATCCGTTCCGCCCTCGATTTCGAAAGGAAAACCAAAGCAAGCAATAGAGAAACGGGAACCAGAATAAAAACCAAAAAAAAAGGAAAAGAGAAAAACCAGGAAACCCTAACATAGGCCGCCCCTTTTAGATCAAAACTAGCATGCTGGGCTCAACCCTTGTGGGAGCCCATTTAACCCACGTGCTAAAATGAAAGACACCCCATAGCTAAAGTTTAGTCATGAAAAACCAGAGTACACAACTAGACAATGAGAAAACCAGAAATGGCACTAACAAAGGGTCTCAAAAATAGGGGGCCTAAAACATGTCCTTTTTTTATCAAAAAAATAGCATAGCACTTGAGGGCTCCCCCCTTTTTGATTAACTTTTTTGTAGAATTTCAAAAATCCCAATAGTGAGAAATTAGCTAATAGCATGTAGTTTATCCTCATTTTTTCAGATAAATTTTTTAATGTATATATAATATTTTATGAATATTCAAAGTGGACACATCTTGAAAAGCTGAAATTTGAGCGTGCTCCCCCCTAATTTTTTTGAAAACTAATCAAAAATTGATTTTTTTTCATCATGTGTAGAGTGGAGTCTAGTTTCAAAAAATGTAATTTGTTTCATGTTTCGATGAAGTAAAAAGCTATCCTAAAACTAGAACATGTTGGTTTTTGACCAAAAACAAAGGCATTTGCAATAGAAGCCATGGATCAAAACCTTAACTAAATCAAAATGAAAAAAGAATTATATATTTAGATAGCTAAGAGAGAGGTTAATGCTATCATGGTTTTTTTTATAAACTTGCATTGAAAGACATGCTAATGAGACGGGGAGCATAGATGAAAATATGAGGAAATTTGGAAAATGTTTTCAAATAACATGTGCAAAGTAGATCATTTGGCAAGTGCCAAATTTGGTGCTCATCAAATGACCCGCTTTGAACAAAACCTGAATTTTCCCTCTCTTTGGTTGACAACTTTGATAATGCTTAGAGTGTACAATTTATGATCATAGATGGATAGTTGAGGTTTTACCTTTCATACACTCTCTAACTTGTTACCCTAACTGGATAACTCTTTATCCCTTTGAAGTCTCTCTCTTACAGGTCTCACTACCTCCCACATGACCTAGACTACTCTCTCTTAGTCCAATCCCCTCTCTCAAGTCTCTTTCCCTCCCACCTAGGTACCTAAATAAATCTATCTCACTCCAACCCCCTTTCTCACTCTCCCTCTCTCTCTTCCCCTTTGGTATTTTTGTCTCAGTCCATCTCCCTCTCTTAGGTTGTTATCTTTATCTCTATGTCTCTCTCTCTCAAGTCTCTCCCTCCTACCCCCACTCCCTCTCGTAGGTCTCTCACTCACTCCCTCT
>VDFB02280466.1:371465-417771 GCA_007258455.2 Sequoia sempervirens | reverse complement strand
TTAAGGTTTAGGGTTTAAGGGTCAAGGGTTGAGAGAGAGAGAGGGGGGGTTGAAGGTTTAAGGGCTTTAGGGTTTAGGGTTTAGGGTTTTATGATTTTAGGGTTTATAGTTTAAGGGTAGAGGATTGAGGGTTTAAGGTTTTATGGTTTACAGTTTAAGGGTAGAGGGTAGACAAAGCTATTTCACTCCAACCCCTCTCCCATTGTGAGGTCTTTCTTCCCACCCTAACTGGATAACTCTCTATTCCTCTCAATTCTCTATCACTCTCAAGACTCATTCCCTACCACACTACTAGGACTAATCTCTCTCACTCATATCCCCTCTCCCTCTATCTCAAGTATCACTCTCATCCTATTGATATTGTGAAAGCATTTCAAAGCACCAAATTTGGTGAGCACCAAATGTGTTTTTTACCTTGAAATGGTAAAATAGGGGTTGACCCCATGATTTTGGCCCACATGCTTCTGCTTTTGTCTGGTTCAATGCTTAATCCAATATAGAAACACATTTTTCATGTAGTTGACTCCCTGTTGTACCAATCTATGCTTGATCCATCACCTTTTTGCCACCAATTTGCATGCCAAACAACGTAGATGAAGACATTTTGAGGTTTCTACATTATTTTACATTATCTCAAGTAATATATTCATTTTGGTAATATTGAAATGTTTATATTTAGTATGTTTATTTTTGACAAATATCTAAATTCCTTTAATGATTTTATTAATCATAACAATTGGACATAGAATTCAACATTAGATTAGATGGGAGTTGCATAAAAAAGTTTAATTTTTATGAATTTGAAGAAAAAAATGAAAATCATGACATAATTTAGATGAATTCATCTTTAAACTTATATAAACGACATCAACTTAACACAATTTTTCTTATGAATTCTATTTGCATTGCTTATAGTAGTTCATTTCTAGCATGCTTAGATAAACGAATTCAACTTAACACAAGTTTTTTTGTTTTGTTTTGACAACTTATAGACCATTCATTTGATGATTTTATTAATCTTCATTGTTACACATAGAATTTAACATTAAATTAATTATTACTGATGGTTGTGGGAAATTTTTTATTTTCAACTAATTTGGAAAACCTAAGAGCTTTCATCAATGTTAATGTGCAAGTTTCTATTAATTTTTTTGTGCCATAAAGAATTCACCTTCATCATGTGCTTAGATAATTTCAAGTGACTCAAGATATAGTTGGTTTATTGCAAGTTTCCATTCATTCATACCATTTACCATTCTTCCTTGGTAGATTTATGTATGAAAAATGTTGTAGCATATAGACATGTTTGATAATTCCAAACAACTCGCTGCCTTCTTTCATAAAATGCTTTGGTGTGTTCAATAAAATGCAATGTAATCAGCGTTATCAATATGTTTCATAAAATGCATTACTTACTTTTGTTCTATGTGTGATTGTGAATATGCAAAATTCAACGTCATGCCAAGGAAACAACCAAAGCCTCTAACACTGGAAGAATGTGCAGTAAAAAATGCAAGGAGAAGAGAATCAAAAATTGCAGCCCATACAACCAAAAATTCTCGTGCAATGTAAGAGAGATGCATAATTGGAAAAACAAAGGGCATGAATGGAAAAAGTTCATGGAAAGACACAAATGGATCCCCAAGTAGGAGGCACATCATCAACCATAGGTGAAGTTCAATACACATCTCCAGTTGAAGACACACCAACAACAACATGTGGTCTTCCAAGTACATAGGAAATCACATCTATAGTTGAAGAAACACCATCAACAACATTGTGTTTCAAAAGTACATCAGCAAACACACCTCTATTTGAAGTCACTCCACAAACGACATCTCAAGTTAGAGGTACAACATTGTTTACATGTCAATCTCAAGGTATGCCATCAATTGCAACTTCGATTGAAGGTACACGATCTATCCCCAATGTTGTTGACATTCCTAATGTTGACACAAATTTACATTTGAGAACTCCTCCTAGAGTTTTGCATAGAAAACCTAGATTTTTAATTGATATTGATTCCAATTTTTTGAAATGGATGCCTGATAAGATGTCAAAATGTACATGTCAAAGAGCTGCACAGAGGATATGTAGTTTTTTTTTTGAGAAGCTAAGTGAGGGTGGAAGATGCCAACTATTTGTTGAAATGATGAGGAAACTCAAATTTAGGACCACCATGAAGGCTCTTTGGATCAGAGGTTTGAATGACTCAATGAAAAATCCATTGTAAAGAACTTGATGAGTGCATATGAGAGCGTGGGTTCTACCTCACACACGAAGGATTGTTGTGCCACAAGATGTGTGATGACAACAACACTGTTAAGAAGTCAAACAAGGAACAAGGTGAACCTTACAAAGACAATTAAGTCTTTGAAAATAATTAGATCATCTCTAATGAGAGCCAAAGGAAGGCATGAAAGATTGGAGGAACCAAATGGCAATGAGTTATGGGCATTCTTGGGTAGAGTGCCACAGAAAGATAAAAGAATTGCTCAAGGCTTGAGATCTTTAATAGTAGATTATTGGAAGAATAACACAAGGAACTCTCCTAATCAAAGAGATGTTGTAAGAAGGAGAATTGGTAGTAAAATCCGTGAGCCACATCCAAAGCATTATTTGGA
The DNA here is from genome assembly GCA_007258455.2 of Sequoia sempervirens. Classification (NCBI taxonomy): domain Eukaryota; kingdom Viridiplantae; phylum Streptophyta; class Pinopsida; order Cupressales; family Cupressaceae; genus Sequoia; species Sequoia sempervirens. The sequence continues at coordinate 415,147 of VDFB02280466.1, read as the reverse complement.
TACCACTCAAACCCAATTTTTTGCTGATTTTTTACAAAAGTTTCTTGAAATTAAAATATGCCAAACGTATTTTGAAATTCTAAAGCCTTTTTATGTCAAAATAAATCACACACGCACTACTTGTTGTAGAGTACATATTGGGTTTTCTAACCAATATGATGTTTATCAACGTATATTTGTAGATATGCATATTGACAATGTTTTGCAGGAATGTAACACAAGGCCTCCACCCAAATCCTCAAGGGAATTCTTATCTTCCATTTTATGTGAAAGAGAGGATGGTCAATTTTTTTACAAGTCATGTTTGGATGGCACATGTCATCATTGTGGTGGCATGCAACATTTCCAATTTTCCAACACATGGCTAGTACACACACAATTGGAGACAAAATTGTCGAATTTGGCAAATACAAGATAGTGGCCTACAATCTAAAAGAAGGGAAAGAAGCAAAGAAGTGTGAATTGGTCAGTGATAAGATTCCAGTATATCAGTTTATGGGAATTTTTCATGATTAGGTTGTCTATGTGTATGCAAGGCATACACATAGAGCTCAATGGTTGGACTCACAGTTCAAGTTATGCAAGGACACATTTTCACTTCATAGCATCATTTTAGTTGTCAACTTTGCAGAGAACTACACACTACAACCACATAACGAGGTGCAATCACAATACTACAACTCCACACAGGTTGCTATATTTGTGCATCTAACATTCATTCATGCAAATGATAGTATAGAGGATAACAGGAAAGTATTGAGGGAGTATCACTTTTACATTAGTGATGATCACACACATTCTACCGAGTTTGTGCAAGGTTGCTTTCAGATGTTCTATGCTGATCTAGCTAGTAGGGGCATATCATTTAGTCAACATATCATATGGTCAGATAACTGTACATCACAATTCAAGAATGCCAGAATGTTTTACTAGTTGAGCAGTATGCATAGGATCAGTGGTGTTCAACATATGTGGAACTTCTCAGAGGCTGGGCATGGAAAGGGGGAGCATGATGGAGCAAGTGCATGTATCAAAAGATCCCTTGCACAAGAAGAGTTAAAGTACAAAGAAAGTGTAAATTTGATAGATGCAAGATCAATTGTTGAGTGGTGCAATCATGCAATGGGTCCATGTAGTCAAGGTAATTCTTTAGTTTGTAGATTTTTTCATTTAGTAGATGATACTAACATTGCAAAATATGAGGATTGTTGTACACTAACAGGATCAAGCAAGGTACACTCTTTTAGAAGCTCCAATGAAGGTACATGGACTATCCATATGTGGAAGATGACATTCTTTTGTTCTTCATGTACACTTTGTGCATGGAATGATTGTGAGTCAACGAAGTGGGTTGACAAATGGTCTGTAAGAAGTCTAACCCCACTTGACACTTATCAACTCCTGATGGCTCTACAAATCACGAAGATGCAATCATCCATTGACTTTGATCATGTATATATGGGACCTTGTAGAACCAAGTAATATATCTTACTTTCAGGTTTTATTTTGATGTTCATTAAATACATCTAACAAGATGAACATATAAATGTAGGGAACGTATATGCAGTGATTGTAGATGAAGACAATGAAGAGGGTACAAATTATTACTTGTGTTGTATCGTGGCCAAAAAGAAATTGGAGGCCCTAGTTATAGATGGAGAAAACATAGAATATCCTACAGGTTTGGTGATTATTACTGGAACATGGCTTATAAGGTACCTAGTTAAGACTGTTGTAGTTTGGTTGTTTGAGGACTTAAACACACATCGAAATATTCTTCACTACTCGAATGTTGTCATCACCACCAACATTCATTTGATCAAATATAAGGGCAGACCTGGGAACAAGAACTTGTGGAAAATGCATGAGTCTAACCATGAGGCAATACTTGACACAGTAAAGAGTAGATTATACCCAGATGGTTCCCTAGATTGATTGGTAAGTATGCACATTGATTTTGTAAATTCATGTTATTGATCTTTGCTTTATTTCAAGCGTTTACGTTTGATTGTTTAAGGGTTTACAAAATTGCATTAATGTAGATATGGAAAATGATGGTTATATGCTGCTCTCTATTTGATGCAGACCTAGGAGGCCCAAACTCACTCAAAGTGTCAACCTACCTTCAAGAGGCATCTAACAAGATTAAAAGGGCCTATTAGACCAATCGAAACAACTCCCAAAGTTTGAAAACAACCAGAAGTAGAATTTCCCACTTTCACCCTTGCAACCCTAGTATCAGTGTAAACCCAGTTTTAGGCCCTTAACTCCAACACTTCCCAAAACACTTGACAAACCAATGGATTATTTAGACACCCATTACATATTTACAAAACATATCTCAGGGTCAGACACAAGTCCTTTGGACCAAACTCCTGAAACTCCCACTCCTACAATGTCCTAATTAGGCTAATTAGGCCTAAATTACAAAGCAACCCACCTTAGCACTTATCACAAATAGCTAAAACTTTGGGGCATCATTTCCCATCCCCTCAAACCACTAAATCGACAATTAGTTTCCAGAGTTGACTCTTCTAACATAGCAAACTATGAAACCTTTGATTTTTAGCAAAACAAAGAGGGTTTACTGAAAACCTAAATTCCACGCCTCCTCATATCTCAAAAACTACTCAAAAACTCTTAAGAAACCCTGCACATGCTTAATAATTCAAAATAAATGACCTCCCACTCATATTTTACCAAACCCTAGACTAAAACCTCCACTTTCATGTGTTTTCCCACATAAACTCAATAGGGACAACAACCCAATCTACTTTATTTCTTTCTCTCAACATAAAACAATCTCCCTAACACCTACAAATTCTCCATGAGACCCAATACACCAATCATAGTGAGCACAATCGATGTATGGGCCTTCAAAACATGATAAAAGCTACAAAACCCCAAAACAAGGTATACCTAAATGTCATCAGGAAAACAACTATAAGATGATTTAAATATTCTTATAAACCTTCAAACCAGATGAAAAGCACTATTGATTCATGCCACTACAACATCCATAAAGAATTTTTACAATCTAATGACTGTACATTACTGTACATATCTGAAAAAGATGGAAAACTCAAAAAATTCCTCAAAACAATAAGAAATCAATTGGATTTTATTCCCAAAATCTCTAATCCAACCTTTACAATGATGTTTCCCACCTTTTTAAAGGTTTCCTTACCCAAGAAAACTGACATAATAGCCTCTAACTGAATTTTGAATCCCTTTATGGCCATTGGAGTGCAAAATTACACTTGTTTACATATTCTTGTTAACAACACTTTGACTCCTTTTACATTATTTTACTATTTGACCCTCCTAGACATCTAAAACATTTGTGATGGTCTATTTAGACCTTATTGGACCCAAAACATGACCTTATGCATGAAAAGAAACATTAACCTACCTAGACCCCATTTGTCATCATTGACATTTTCTTAACATGTTTGACATCATTTACAATATGGAACAATGAGACATCAAAGTTACCATTTACATCAAGCATGGTATTCTTAGACCTTATTAAGAGAAAATAAACTAAATACACCCCTACCAACCTACTGATCACCCATCAACCTGCAAAGAATCAAATTTCTTGTGAGTAAGGTGTAGATGATCCTGCACCACTATTTGGTGCAGGGGCACCAAGCTTCAGTGGTTTTCATTAGGGTGATGAAGTATTGTTTTGGCTTGGATAAGGTCATATAGACCATTTATTGATGTAATAAGTCTATTTTAGTGGTTATTAGTGAGTTAGAAGGTTTTAGTTTCAAATTTTCTAAATTAGTGCAAAGTGTCATTTTTCAAATTTTGAAGTGCAAGAAATGCATAGTGGGGAAGCTGAACAGTCAAGGAAGGCCAAAGGTCACTTGTGGAGTTGGTTTTCAATAAATTCTTGATTAAGGGAGTTGAATATATGTATGCGAATCTTGAATGAAGGAGTGTGTGGAGAAGAGTGGAAGATTTTGTACAAGCATTGATCAATAAAGCTCTATTTTCTTTGTAAATCTGAGTTTGTTTTTCTCTTTTTCAGTGTTGTAGCAGTCAATTGCATGAGCTTGTACTAAAGGGAATTGAATAAAATTGTTTTTATTTGTGTATAGGGATGTGTTAGCCATGTTTTTGTTTCTGTGGAATTGAAATCCATCTTGTTTTGAGCTCTTAGGGTTGATTTTATTGTAGGCGGGTTTGGAAGTCTAAATTTCAAGTTTTGAGGTCATCAAGTCATTTAATGGCTCATTCCACCTAATGTATATATTGTAGCTCATTGGAATGATTCCATTAGGTGGGGAATAGGTTATAATATGATTCTTGGAGCAGGGGAGATCGTTTTGGAGTGATGGCATGTAGTCTTGGGTGTGAAAATGTGTGATTTTGAGTGAATTTGAGTGGTTTTAGAGTGTGAATGGATGAAATCCTTTGGGGTAGTCATTTTTGAGAGTCTTTTGAGCATGTATAGACATAATATGGTATGTTTGGGGTGTTGTATGTGAGATTTAATTGTGGGAAGAGTGATTTTCAATAAGGCTCCTTGGAAAACCTAGGTTTGGTGGCTTGAGAGTGAGGGTTTAGTGGATTGGTAGCTTGGTGAGTGGTTGGAGCTCTGAAAATTATGAAATATTAAGGTTGGTAACCTATTTAATGACTGTCCATGGTGTTTGACTTGATTGTAGGTGTTTGGGAAGGTGTCTCTTTGGAAAAGAGGCCTAATTGGCATAGTTGCCCCTACAATATAGTGGGATTTTGGAGAATACATTGAAAAACCCATCTTCAGGCCTCCTGTGACCTTATGACCACTTTAAACACCCGTGTTTAAGCCTGCACATGCTTAATAATCCTTAATATTATGCTGCCCCCAAACTTCACCCACTTTTAGTCTCTAAAACCTTAATTTTCCATTCAAAAATGTGCTTCTCTCAACTAGGGCTTCATGCCCAAACATACACATGACCTCCCTAGTCCTTGCAAACCTTCAAAAACATCAAACCCCACTAGATCTCACTAAAACCAACTGGTTCTAGCCTTCTTCAAAGTAAATTCTTCAATTTGCTACTTCAACCCATGCCTTTTAGGCCTGAATTCATGCATTTTATACTTGATTGTCTTTTGAATTTTCATTAACGAAATTATATATTAACCTATATGTTTATCTTATTTTCCTTTTCTAGGAGTAGGTGTTGGAACACTTGAAGGAGCAGGTATTGAAACACCTCAGGGAGGAGGTGTTGAAACACTTGGAGGAGATAAAGAAAAATAGATGCTTAAAGAGGTATGTGTTTATTTTATTTTGTGTTTGGTAAATATGTTCCTATTATTGACAATTGTATGCTAACTTGTATCAATTTGATGTTTTTGTGTTCACCTATATAGATTGACATTGCAAAAGTTGGTATGATTGGTTCTTTCAGAGGGGCATATTCTAGGACTCATGACGGTTTGAAGAGACGTATATATATGAGGTAATCAAGTTTTCAATTTTAGTGTTCAATTATAATTCAATGTATATTGATTTTGATGTTAATTATTCAATTTGAAATTATATAATATAACTAATCTCAATTGTGGTTTGAATTTTTCTTATGTAGTTACCTTTAGAGCCAAAGAGTGCTTCAAAGAGGCTCCATTTTGATGATCCACCAGCAGTTTAGGATGAGATAGACATTTTGGCATGTATATTATGAATAGATATCGAGATGGCATATGCCACACTTTGTAAAAAATTTGTTTGAATTGGTGTTGATGCCATTTTTGTATATGGACATACATTTGATTATTGGATAATTTGATATATATAAGTTGAGAATCAAAACAATTTGTTCATCATGTGCATGTTTAAACTGTTCAAAAATTTAATCTTCAAAAATAGTTAAAAATCAATGTACAATATCATAAAAAATAATGGTTATATTATATAGTTGATAATAAAAACTAATGAATAATGGTTAAATAATATCAAATATTGCTTAGTTATATTATGGTTAAATTATATAGTTTAAACAACTTTGAAGACAAGAACAATCGTAAAGTTTAACATTTTAACTTTAAAGTTTAAATACACAAATTTCATTGTCTCACACTACATATTTCATATTGCATTATCATTACATATTGAAATAAAAAAAAATCATAGTTTTATGTTGATAAACATGCTAAAGTGATGCAGAGAAGGGTGGAAAACTCTCAACAAACCAACTACCCTTTAATCTTCCTTTCAGACACAAAACACCATTGGACAGTCAAGAGTAGGGTACATAAGCACTAAATCAACAATCATCTTCCAATGAAACACTTACCAACACTCCAAAACTCAGAACCCTCACTTTTGACAAGTTTCAAAGGGGGTTTATTGAAAACCTCACCTCCAAACCTCTCCTCACCATTTGAATGCCTCCAACACCTTCAAATATGTCTTCCCTTGCTTAATTAACTCTTAGAAAGTGCTACCCCAAGTGTTTTCCATCACTACCTACTCTTAACCTCCAAATTTCACTCGAAACACACATTCTTGACAACTAGGCATCATGCCCAAACCCCCAAATGGCCACCCCTTTTCCTGAAATCATGCACACATGCCCCCTACACCTAATTATGCCATTCCACTAAGTTATAGTAGAATACAATGGGTGGAAAAGAAATTTGGTGGAAATTTCCACAATGCCCCTGTGGAAAAAGCATGAATTTAGGCTTAGGAGGCATAGCTTGAAGTAGCAGATTAAAGCAATAGTTTGGAAGAAGGTTAGAACCTAGTTGTTTTAGTGTTATTAGGTGGATTTTGATGTGATAGAAGGTCTGCAAAGGCATGGTAGGTCATTTGGATGTTTAGGCAAGAAGCCCTAGTTGAACAAAGAGTGAAAATGGGTGAAATTGAGAGGTTTTAAGAAGGAAATGTGTGAGAAATTTGGGGACAACATAATTTCAAGGTGAATTAAGTTTTTGTAGGGTGAAATAAGAGTGTTTGAAAAAAATTTGAGGTTGAGAAAGGTCTGGAGATGGGTTTTTCAATAAACACCTGCTTATTTGGTGAAAAATGAGGGTTTCATGAAAGAGGGTCTTAGCAAGCGAGTTTTGACATAGTGGTTGAAGAATTTTTGGTTTTGGGGGTAGTTTGAAGACTGTCCAATGATATTTTTATTGACGCGCTAAATCACTTTGAGCTACGTTCAATCGACTGAATCCCTTAAGAGTCCAAAGTGCAAAATGGCTGCAAACTTCAACATGATGTTACTCAGACACCGTGAGGCTTAGAAACTTGTTGTTTGAGCCTATGAGATTTTGTTGTGCCACTCTACAATAACTTCTCTCAGTTTTTGCTATCTAGGAGGCGTTCTCCTGTGGCAGCGAGATTTTTCTTGGGAAAAAAGTTGTCCAATGCAAGTAGTGCAAAGTTGCAAAGTAGTGCAACTTTTGTTCTGCAACTCATGTGACCAAAATAACTATTCAAATGCATCCAAGTAAGTATTCTTATGCTAGGCATGGGCCTCTTTCACACCCAAATCGCTCTGAGCTACGTTCAATTGGTTGAATCCCTTAAGAGGCTGAAGTGCAAAATGGTTGCAAACTTCAGCATGATGTTACTCAAACACCGTGAGGCTTAGAAAATTCTCGTCAAAACCAAGGGATCATGTTGTGCCCATCTAAAATAACCTCTCTCAATTTTTTCTATCTCAGAGGCGTTCTCCTATGGTGGCGAGATTTCACTTGGGAAAAAAATTGTCAAATGCAAATAGTGCAAAGTTGCAAAGTGGTGCAACTTTCGTTCTGCAATTCGTATGACCAAAGTAATTGTTCCAACGCGTCTGAGTGGGTATGTTTACACTAAACATGGTCCTTTTTCGCACCCAAAATGTGTTGAATTGCTCTGAGCTACATTCAACCGACTGAATCCCTTAAGACTTCAAAGTGCAAAATAACTACAAACTTCAGCATGACGTTACTTGGACATCGTGATGCTTAGAAACTTCTCATCTAAGCCTATGAAATCATGTTGTGCCCCTCTACAATAACCTCTCTTGGTTTTTGCTATCTTGAAGGTGTTCTCCTATGAAGGCGAGATTTCGCTTGGGGAAAATGTTGTCAAATGCAAGTAGTGCAAAGTTGCATAGTGGTGCAAATTTTGTTCTGCCACTGCCACTCGTGTGACCAAAAAACTATATCAATGCATCTAAGTGGGTACATTTACGCTAGGCATGGTCCTCTTTTACACCCAAATGCGTGGAGATTTGCAAAGTGGTGCAACTTTCGTTCTGCAACTCATATGACCAAACTAACTATTCATATGCATCTGAGAGGGTACATTTATTCTAGAAATGGTCATCTTTCACACCCAAATGCATTACTTGGACACTATCACGCTTAGAAAATTCTCGTCTGAGCCTATAGGATAGTGTTGTTCCACTCTACAATAACCTCTCTCGATTTTTTCTATCTTGGAGACGTTCTCCTATGGCAGTGAGATTTCGCTTGGGGAAAAAGTTGGCAAATGCTAGTGTAAAGTTGCGAAGTGGTGCAACTTTTGTTCTACAACTCCTGTGACCAAACTAACTATTCCAACGCATCTAAGTGGGTATGTTTATGCTAGGAATGGTCCTCTTTCACACCCAAACACATCGAATTCCTCTAAGCTACGTTCAATCAGCTAAATCCCTTAAGAGTCTAAAGTGCAAAATGGTTGCAAACTTCAACATGATGTTACTCAAACACCATGAGGCTTAGAAACTTTAGGTCATAGCCTATGGGATCATGTTGTGCCCCTTTACAATAACCTCTCTTGGTTTTCACTATCTCAGAGGCGTTCTCTTGTGGTGGCGAGATTTCGCTTGGGGAAAAAGTTGTCAAATACATGTAGTGCAAAGTTGCAAAGTGGTGCAACTTTCCTTCTGCAACTCGTATGGCCAAACTAACCATTCCAACACATATGAGTGGACACCTTTACGCTATACATGATCGTCTTTCCCACCCAAATGCACCAAATCACTCTGAGCTACGTTCAACCGGCTGAATCCCTTAAGAGTCCAAAGTGCAAAATGGTTGCAAATTTTAGCATGACGTTACTCAGACACTGTGACACTTAGAAACTTCTCGTGTGAGCCTATGGGATCGTGTTGTGCCCCTGTACAATAATATCTCTTGGTTTTCACTATCTTAGAGGCTTTCTCTTGTGGCGGCGAGATTTCACTTGGGGAAAAAGTTGTCAAATGCAAGTAGTGCAAAGTTGCAAAGTGGTGCAACTTTCGTTCTGCAACTCGTATGACCAAAATAACTAGTCCAATGCATATGAGTGGGTATCTTTATGCTATACATGGTCCTCTTTCACATCCAAACACGTCGAATCACTCTGAGCTATGTTAAATCGACTAAATCCCTTAAGAGTCTAAAGAGCAAAACGGATGCAAGCTTCAACATGACGTTACTCGGATACCATCATGCTTAGAAACTTCTTTTCTAAGCCTATGGGATCATGTTGTTCCCCTCTAAAATAACCTCTCTCAGTTTTTTCTATCTTAGAGGTGTTCTCCTGTGGTAGCGAGATTTCACTTGGGGAAAAAGTTGTCAAATGCAAGTAGTGTAAAGTTGCAAAGTGGTGCAACTTTTGTTCTACAACTCGTGTGACCAAAGTAACTATTCTAACACATCTGAGTGGGTAATTTTATGCTAGGAATGGTCCTCTTTTGCACCTAAATGCACCGAATCGCTTTGAGCTACGTTCAACCAGCTGAATCCCTTAAGAGTCTGAAGTGCAAAATGGCTATAAAATCCAACATGACGTTACTCGGACACCGTGATACTTAGAAAATTCTCGTCAAAGCCTATGGAATCATGTTGTACCCCTCTACAATAACCTCTCTTAGTTCTCACTATCTCATAAGCATTCTCTTGTGGTGGCGAGATTTCACTTAGGGAAAAAATTATCAAATGCAAGTAGCAGAAAGTTGCAAAGTGGTGCAACTTTCGTTCTGCAACTCATGTGACCAAGCTAACTTTTCCAACGTGTTCAACTAGGTATGTTTACGCTAGGCATGATCCTCTTTCACACCCAAACACCCTGAATCGCTCTGAGCTACATTTAACTGATTGAATCCCTTAAGAGTCTGAAGTGGAAAATGACATCAAATTTCAGCATGACATTAGTCGGACACCCTAAGGCTTAGAAACTTCTTTTTAGAGCCTATGGGATCATGTTGCACCCCTTACAATAACCTATTTTTATTTTTTCTATCTTGGAGGCATTTTTCTGTGGCGGCGATATTTCACTTGACGAAAAAGATGTCAAATGCAAGTAGTGCAAAGTTGCAAAGTGGTGCAATTTTTGTTTTGCAACTTGTGTGACAACTAACTATTCCAACATGTACAAGTGGGTAATTTTACACTAGACATGGTCCTCTTTTGCACCCAAATGCGTCGAATTGCTCTGAGCTACGTTCAATCGACTGAATCCCTTAAGAGTCTGAAGTGAAAAATGACTACAAACTTCAACATGACATTACTCGAACACCGTGAGGATTAGAAATTTCTCGTATGAGACTATGGGAATGTGTTGTTCCCCTCTATAATAAATTCTCTTGGTTTTCACCATCTCAGAAGTGTTTTCTTGTGGCAATGAGATTTCGCTTGGGGAAAAAGATGTCAAATGCAATTGCAAAGTGGTGTAACTTTCGTTTTGCAACTCATGTGACCAAACTAACTGTTCCAATGCATCTTCATGGGTACATTTATGTTATTAATGGTCCTCTTTTGCCATCAAATGTGTCGAATCACTCTGAGCTACGTTCAATCGGCTGAATTCCTTAAGAGTTCGAAGTGCAAAATGGCTACAAACTTCAACATGCTTTTTACTTGGACACCGTGACACTTAAAAACTTCTTGTTTGAGTCTATGGGATTGTGTTGTGCCCCTCTACAATAAACTTCTCTCAGTTTTCACTATCTCGAAGGCATTCTTTTGTGGCGGCGAGATTTCGTTTGGGGAAAAAGTTGTCAAATGCAAGTGGTGCAAAGTTGCAAAGTGGTGCAACTTTCATTCTGCAACTTGTGTGACCAAACTAACTATTCCAACACATCTAAGTGGGTATGTTTATGCTAGGCATGGTCCTCTTTCTCACCCAAGCGCACTGAATCACTCTAAGCTATGTTCAACCGACTGAATCTCTTAAGAGTCCAAAGTGCAAAATGGTTGCAAACTTCAACATGACGTTAATTGGACACCGTGAGGCTTAGAAACTTCTCATTAGATCCTATGGGATCGTGTTGTGACCCTCTACAATAACCTCTCTCGGTTTTTGCTATCTTGGAGACGTTTTCTTGTGGTGGTGAGATTTCACTTGGGGAAAAAGATGTCAAATGCAAGTAGTGCAAAGTTGCAAAGTGGTGCAACTTTCATTCTGCAACTCATGTGACCAAACTAACTATTCCAACACATCCAAGTGGGTATTTTTACACTAGGCATGGTCCTCTTTCACAACGAAAATGCGCTGAATCGCTCCGAGCTACGTTCAATCGGCTGAATCCCTTAAGAGTCTGAAGTGCAAAATGGCTGGAAACTTTAGCATGACATTAATCAGACACCATGAGGCTTAGAAACTTATCATTAGAGCCTATGGGATTATGTTGTACCCCTCTACAATAACCTCTCTCAATTTTTTCTTTCTCAGAGGTGTTTTTCTGTGGCAGCGAGATTTCACTTGTGGGAAAAGTTGTCAAATGCAAGTAGTGTAAAGTTGCAAAGTGGTGCAACTTTCATTCTAAAACTCGTGTGACCAAACTAACTATTCCAATGTGTCTGAGTGGGTATTTTTACGCTAGGCATGGTCCTCTTTTGTACTCAAATGCGCTGAATCGCTCTGATCTATGTTCAACCGGCTGAATCCCTTAAGAGTTTGAAGTGCAAAATGGCTACAAACTTTAGCATGCCATTACTCGTACACTGTGACACTTATAAACTTCTCGTATGAGCCTATGGGATCATGTTGTACCCCACTACAATAACCTCTCTCAATTTTCACTTGGAAGGAAAATAAGTGTGTCTAAGTCAAGAGAAAGTCTGCCTAATCTTGGCAAGGCACAAGCAATGTCGCCATGCCCATGGTCAAGGAAAATGTCCAAGATGATGCAAAGTCCCCTTGGGAAAGAAAAGATATGTCCAAGATGCTGTCAAGTCTAACTTTGGCTTGAATAATTCCTATCCAAGACAATTGTAAAGTCCTCCCAACTCAAAGCATACATGGAAAAGATCACGTAAAGTCAGCCCAACTCAAAGCATACAAGGCAAAGACAACTTAATGTCCGCCCCAAGCTAAAAATAGGAGATGACAAACATATCTTGAAGTCCACCTTAGGCCAAGATCAAAGGGGACATCCAACACACTAAGATGGTGCCTCATCATCTTCCAACCATCAAATTGTTCCAAGCTAGCATGTCTAGGTTCAATGAACCTGACACTTCATAATACAACAAATTTTTATTGTTGGTTTATATTTAGCAAAAGGACAAGTGTCCCCAAATGTAATTTTCTCATTGGTCGAGAGGTAGTTAGTTGTGAAAAACCCTAATTAGGGTTTTATTTTGTAATCTTGGTCGTTGATTCGAAATCAATCTTGGCCATTGAATTGTATTCGAGCCTATAAATTGAGCTCACCCCTCATTTTAAAACATGGGAGCATCCATCATATACTACCAGTTCACTACCTTGTCTATGCTTTCGTTTACTATTATGCTTTGATAGATTTTTTCCAAGCATCCATCACTTGTCTGAAAGCACTTGTTGTAGGCTCTTAGCCATAGTAGCAAGACAATGAACTGTTTGATAAAATGCTTTGGTAGACATGTATGAAAAATGTGGTAGCATAGACAAGGTAGTAAACAATTTGAAAAAATTCCTCAAAGAAATGTGGTATCATGGTGATGGAATGCCATGACAATCCGGGGAATTTTCTTGTCATGGCATTCCATCACCATGAGACCAAATTTCTTTGAGGAATTTTTTCAAATAGTTCACTACCTTGTCTATACTATTGCTTACTATTACGCTTTGATGATTTTTTTCCAAGCATCCATATATCTTGTTCGAAAGCACCTATTTTAGACTTTTAGCCATAGCAGCAAGGTAGTGAATTGATTGATAAAATGCTTTGGTAGACATGTATGAAAAATGTGGTAGCATAGACAAGGCAGTGAATTGATTGATAAAATTCTTTGGTAAACATGTATGAAAAATGTGGTAGCATAGACAAGGCAGTGAACTATTTGAAAAAAAATCCTCAAAGAAATGTGTTCTCTTGGTGATGGAATGCCATGACAAGCACATTGAGACCACATTTATTTGAGGCATTTTTTTGAATAGTTCACTACCTTGTTGGTGCAGGATACCAAGCCTCCTGATATGGTATTGAATGGTCATGGATGGAATTGCAGTTAAGATAGGAGAGTTTGAGTTTTTTTTTGTTTCAATAAGGTCTACTTAGACCATTCTCATGTTTCCAAAATGATTTGGAGTTTTCATTTGATAATTTGGCCATAACTTGTAATCATGTTAAAAGTTGTCAAGATGGTCAAATTTTGTCAAGGTAAGTAGAATAGGAAGTCATTTAAGAGGGTCTAGGGGATTAGGAAATAATAGAGTCAGAAGGAGGAAAATGTCAAATTTGTAAGTTGCATAAATGCAAAAAAATTGAAAACCAACAGTTACCTCCTTTGAAAAGTTGTTACTTGGTAGTTATAGACATTGGGAGAAGTTGGATTTGAATGTAATCATTATAAAAGCCTAAAAAATGGCTCATGTAGGGTTGATGAATGCAGTTTGAAGATTGTACACATTTTGTTTTTATGAAATACAATGTTCTCAGCAACTTTTTTCCTATTTTTCTAAACTTTGAAGGCTTGGTACAGACCCGTATAGATTTCCTTTGCTCTAAAAATTATTAGATGTTGTAGGTACATGTGTTGGCTCTCTAATGCTTCAGATTTGAGGTCTTAATTGTGCAAATTGAGGGAGAAATCTTTATTTTTTTGGGACTGCTCATTTAGCCTATTTTGGGGGTTTTGAAAGGGAACAAAATGGGTTTCTAAGCCTTCCACTCACTGTATAGTCCTGTAACTCAGTGTATAGGCTTAGATAGGTGAAATAAACATCTATGCATCTTTTTTTATGCAGGGAAGGCATATTTCTTGATTTCAGTGAGTCCCTAGGGTTGTTTCCATTGGAAAATGCATGAATTTAATGGGTACAAACTTGAATCTGATGATGGGGTGTTAGGAAAAGTTATCTTATGAACTTTTAAGCTTGTGGGGATGAATTCAAGGGTGTTTGACCAGGTGTAAAGTTTGGGAAGGGCCTGGAAGTGTCTTTTTCAATAAACCCTCATCAAAAGTGCACAAAACAAGGGTTTTTGGGTTTGGTGTGGAGGTAGCCATACAAATGAAATATAATGTGGTATTTTGGGGTTTGATAACCTTCCAATTGTTTCCCTAAAGTATCAGAGTGTTTGCACAAGTTTAAGAGGGGGGTCCTTTGTAAAATTGACCTATTTGGAGGCCTAAAACGGTGAGAAAGTTAGTTTTCTCAAATTTGTTCCAAAGGAGTCATATGGGGAGATAAGATATGTTTTGTAACTTTGTAATGGGTGTTTGAATCATCCTTTTTTTTTCAATTTTTTTGGGAAGTTGTGGAGTTAAGTGCTTAAAAACGGGTTTGCAAGGGTGAAAGTGGGAAATCCTACCTCTAGTTGATTTCAAAATTTGGGAGTTGTTTGGATTGGTCCAATAGATCCTTTTAATCTTGTGAGATGCCTCTTGAAGGAAAGTTGACACTTTGAGTGGGTTTGGGTCTCCGGTCTTTGCATCACTTGTCTATGCTATTACTTCTTATTATGCTTTGATAGATTTTTTCCAAGCATCCATTACTTGTTTACAAACAACTATTTTAGGCTTTTAGCCATAACAAAAAGGCAGTGAACTATTTGATAAAATGCTTTGGTAAGCATGTGCGAAAAATGTGGTAGCATGGACAAGGCAATGAATTGTTTGAAAAAATGCCTCAAAGAAACATGGTCTCATGGTGATGGAATGACATGAAAATTCATAGAAATTTGTATGTCATGGAATTCCATCACCATGAGACCACATTTCTTTCAGGCATTTTTTTCAAGTAGTTCATTGCCTTGTCTATAGTATTGCTTGCTATTATGCTTTTGATAGATTTTTCCAAGCATCCATAGCTTGTTTGAAAGCACTTGTTTTATGATTTTAGCCATAGCAACAAGGCAATGAACTATTTGAAAAAATACTTTGGTAAACATGTATGAAAAATGTGGTGACATAGACAAGGCAGTGAACTATTTGATAAAATACGCCAAAGAAATCTAGCCTCATAGAATACCATGATAACAAAATGCAATTGGCAGCTGCTCCTACTTATTAGTTATGCAATGTGAAATAATTGCATAACTGCTTAGGTTGACTTTGTAAAAACTATATTGTAATTGAAATTTTGTCATCTATCGGCATCTAGTTATTAGTTATGCAGTGTGAAGTAATGCTTTGACTTTGAAAGATGTGCAATAAAATGTAATCAATGATATGAATATAAACTACAAAAAAATATTTTTTACAATTCATTAGTTAAAATATTTATTTCATTTGTTCTCTATATCTCTATATGCTATGGAAATACCTTTCAATTTCAAAATAAATATATTTTATCTCTTGTTCTACAATTTTTTTACATTTTTTTAAAATATGATTTTTTACCAACTTTTAAAAAAAATCTTATACTTTTGGTTTGTCAATTTTTTTCCCAAAAGATTTTTGCTGCTATGCATTGGAAGCATGAAGCATACATGTGAATACACACACTATATGTCAAGTATACATGTGAATAAGTGAAGCATACATGTGAATAAGCGAGGCACAAGTAATTGAAGCATTCCAAAGGATACAAACCACTAGGAATGGAGCTTATTGAGCAATCAACAATAATTAATTAAGCATTAGATGTAAAAAAAATCCATGCCTACAACATTCAAGCATACAATTTACACAATACGCATGATAACATCATTCAAGAATGGCAGTAGCAAAATAAGATTTTTTTAATCAAAAAGCCGTAAGGTATACAATGATATATATTGATAAAAGTATATACAATATATCCAAAAAAGCCATACAGGCTTAGTACAAAGGAATCATATTATGGAAAAAAAAATTCATGTATATATCACTTGTACAAAACATATGTTCCAAAATGCCACATAGGCATACAACAAACAACCCTAATACAGTCATTTCCCTCTAGGCACTAGTAGAATTTGGAAAATAAATGACTACGTGACTAAAAATTTTAGTCACATGACTAAAAGTTTTAGTCACGTGACTAACACTAGTAGTATTTGGAAAGTAAATGAAAAATTTGGTCATTTATAAGTGACTAATTTGGTCATTGGGTAAAATCACAACTAAATGACTAAATAAATGACTAATATCAGACAAATAAAAATGAGTAAATAAATGACTAATACCAAACAAATAAAAATGACTAAATAAATAACTAAATAAATGTGCTCATTATTAAAATCTTGGCCATAATTTTCATTTTAATAATTATACTCTAAAACCTTCGTCAAGACCTTATTTTCAATCGTAGCCCGACATAATTAATAATAAAATATTACAAATAAAACTACTAATAAATATTTTTTGTGGAATAATTTTTTTTTGTGGTGTCATCACATGAACACCAAAGTTTCTTCTAAATTGAATGCCCAACTCCTTAAAGGGCCCAACTATGTAGTGTGGAAGATAAATATGCATACAATTCTCAAATATATACTACGCTACTTATAAGTTTACATACTCTACATTTACTACAAGAAAACAATGATATTACAAATAGTTTACAAGTATGATTATATAAATTAGTTAAATTATAATAGAAGAGATAAAGATGGAGATAAAAAAAATAAAGAGATAGAGACAAAGAAATATAGAGGTAGAGAGATAACGAGGAATAGAGACATAGATGGAGAGAAAGATTGAAAGAGAAAGGAATAGAAAAAAAAGAGATAATACAAAAGAGATAAAAATATAAGAGATAGAAAGGGAAAAAGAGATAGAGAAAAGAAAAAATAACTTTTGATTACTTGTTTCATGCCAAAAATCCAAGAATGGTATGTGTCCTTGGGGAGTTATGCTCAAGGTAGCATGACGTTTGATATAGATAGACAAACTTATAGAGAGAGAAAGACATAAAAGAGAGAGGGAGACATAGATAAGATATAGAGAGAGAAAGACATAAATGGAGAGGATGATAAACATAAGATATAGAGAGGTGGATAGAGAAAAAATAAACTGAACTCCTGTAATAAATTCACTATTACAAATATATAATTTTGTCTAATGAAAAATTATATTTAAAATACATATTTATTGAGTGAATGCTAATTGAGACCTTTGTTACATAAACAACATCATTTGCTAAATGACCTACCAATTGACCTCATGTACTACACATATGTTTGAAAAAATACACCAAAATTTTCTCTAATTGACCTTTCATACCTTTTCGGCGTATCTATTGCATACCAAGGTGCAATTGCTAGTAATAATTTAATATATGTATTTAACATTTATAGTTTGTTATTTCTAGATTTAGATTGTGTTTGAGTCGGATCACACTCAGTGATCCATCATTAGGATGATAAAGAGCATAAGGAGATGAAAGATGGTTAGAAGGAGACCCAATATGCTTAAAAAGAAGAGGGGAAAGAAGTCGAGGGGATATGACACAAAAAACAAGGAGAGGGAGATAACCAACAAAAGAGTTGATTGAATTTTTTAATGAGAGAAAAATAAATAAATAAATAAATAAATAAAAGAGAAGAGGAGAATGAATTTTTTAAAAAGCTAAATATGACAAAGAAGTAAAGAAATGAAAATTGAAAACTAAAGAGAGAGAGGCACAACAACTAAAAGAATATATATATAATGATCTATAATTTACATATGTAAAATATATAAATAATGATTATATAATGAACATATGATATACATATGCTTATAAAAATAATAAAGCTTATATAATAACATTATGCAAATTGCATAATAGCTTCACAATACATACATAAAGATCAAATCTAAAAAGAAAAATGCAAAAACCTTGACACAAAGAAAGAAAGAGAAAGGAGCTATGCTTATTTCTTAAAATACTAAATATTAATGTTAAAAACAAAAAAATTAAATGAAAAAATTAAAAACCAAGTACATGAGGATAAAAGAACCCAAATAAAGAACCAATTCATAAAAGGAATAAAATAAATTGAAATTAAGGAGATAATCTACAAAATTACAAACCAAGAACAATAGAAATAGAATTACAAAAAATAGAGAAGAAAAAATAAAAGATTAAAAAATATATAAGGTAATATATAAAAGATGATATAATAAACAAAGGAATATAAGAAAAATGAAATATATACATTACAATTAAAGAAACCACAAACACAAAGATCAAAAATAAAAAAGAATTAAGCAAAAACCTAGACAAAAAGATGAAAGAGAATAAAAGCTTGTTGATTTAAAATGTGCTCATTATTAAAATCTTGGCCATAATTTTCATTTTAATAAACATGCTTTGAAACCTAACCTTATTTTCAATCACCCGCCAAAATGGAGAAGTGAAAGGACGATACCTGATTTAGGGTTGCAACCTCTGCCCATTTTTCCGCATCAGACACGATTTGTGCAGAATATTGTGGTAAGTCACTTTCCATGGTTTCAGTTACTTTTACTTTTCAAATCTGTACGTGGTCAAACCATTTTTTATTGTGTTAAGAATGATTTCTCATTGGATAGGTGAATTTACTATATTGTCCAAGCTTATTTTGAAACCAGGGATTCATAACAAGGCTTGTCTTTATTAATCTTAATTTTGAAAGTAGATGGTCTTGAATAGGAGCAACGCAATGATTACAAGAACATTACATTTCACCACTGGCTTTTCCATGCCCATGGCACCCATCTCGAGCATGCCCTACTCATTCAACAACCATAGAAAACATCCATTTAAATCAGATAGAAAAAGGGGTCACAAAATTTTATATGAATTTTTATTTCTTTACCTATATCACATACATTTGCCTCCAGGGAAATATAGCTGCAATTGATTTTAAGCCTAGAGTTAAAAATGAGATAGACACACAGGGTCACTAAGATTTGATCTTACAATGGGTCACAAAAATTTGATCTTATAATCCTTCAACACTTGGGTCTGCTAATCTGAATGATTGGGGATTGTGTGTGATGACTTGCATAACATTGGAAGGTCCCTTCATCTCTACTACCTCCTCAATTGTGTTAGCAATCTATAGTTTGGCCTTCCCATGATTTAAGCATCAATTACCTTAAGGTCCTTTGGTTGGGCCTAAAATAGTCCTTTATAATATAATATTCTCTAAATAGGGAAGATGTAGAAGACCATTCTAGAAAGAAGCAAAACAACAAAACAAAAAGTCCACAACTGATTACTAAACCAGTAAAACAAAATACAATAAGAATAATTCTTGTGATACTCTGAAACTCTATTTTTCTCTGACCAACTGAAATAGACAATTAAACCTAGAATTGATTAGGTCAATAGCCCCTAGACATGTTGTACAAATTAGTAGTATCATGAGTTTCTAGGCATGATATGCAAATCACTTGAAGGCTGAAACACATTAACATGGAATAATTTACAAAATAATCCTCTTGGATTGAACATCTAACTAATTTATTGCATCTATTTTAACCTTTTACTCCCTCTGTTACAAGAGGATATAGGACATTGAGCAGCTCATAACTCCATCAGCACTTATTTCTAGCTCACATAGCTCCATCAGAAGCTTAGTCATCACCTGCAGAACATGTAGTAGTGCAACAACCCAAATCCTCTCCGAACCTGCCTCACAGATCTGATAGCATCTATTCTGACAGATTTGTTCCACACAGACAGTTGCAACATCATCCCAAGAAATGGCAATATAGAGGAATCTAGCAAGAATTTTCCAGTGGCATATAGTATTGTAACTACCAAGCCATTCATCGCCCTCCTATATGTATATTAGTGGATAGTACCATTCTTTGTGACAGTAAGTGTAAGCTAGTTAGCAAGTTAGTGGCTTAGTAGTAGTATAGTAGGATAGATTAGGCTCATACTATATTATACCTCTTGGATCTTAAACAAGACTATTGCATAATAAAACTTTAAACATTGATATTACATTGATATTCCTTTTCATATTTCACACTACAATCTAAACCTTTATGGATTTTTATTTTAGTAGTTATTGTTTTCCTATTTTTTTCAAGTTCTATTAACTTCCTTAGAAGCAGTTCTTGCTGCCTTGTCTCCAACACTTCTTGCAGAAGCACAGATGCTAAGAGAAAGAGTAATGAGTCAATACCAACACCGTGGCTTTCTTGGAGCAAGGCATAGACTTAGTGGTAGAGGACACACCATAGGAACTAGAGGCCAGGCTTTGGAGCAGGCTGTGGGCAATAATATTGGGCTTACATTAGGCTGTAGGCCAGGCACATCCCTTGGTAATGCAATAAAGATGAAAGAAGTGGAACGAAAAGCTCTGGTAGATACATATGCTCTCAAAGCAATGCTTCAGCTTTTGAGGCTAGCTCAGGTATGTACGTTACTTCAATTAACAAGGCTAACTTGTGTGGACTTTGATTTGTGCATAGTGTCAAATATTTTTAGCTGTAGAAGAGAAAATCACTTACCCTTCACAATGTGGTTCACAACATTACTGGGGGGTTTATAAAATTACAAAATAATTGTTAAGAGTCTTGTGGGTTTGGATTTGCAATTAAAATTGATTAATATCTTTTTTATGTTAGTAGAATCTATGCCAAAACTATTATTCAAGCACTTCCTAAAATATTTGTATTTTGTCCAAGTGATATCAATTCCATTTTTATGCTTCTTTGTGTCAATTTGACATGATAACATTCAGTTCCAGTAATGCAAGCTACTTTTTTCTGCCAGGCCTAATGTTAAACTTTTTATTGAAAGAATCCGATACATAGTACTTCTGTGTTTAGTAACACATGTTATTTTTTTCTGCCAGCCCTTATGTTAAACTTTTTATTGAAATAATCCGATACACAGTGCTTCTGTGTTTTCTTCATAAAAGTTAGATATTGGTTTTGATCTTCTATGTGTAGTAGCCTATTTAAATGTTGGATTTTTAGGTGCCTTATCTTTTGAAAAAAAATATATGGTTCATAAGTTATTAATCTTTTACTTTATGCAGCCTTTGGGTAAAGGTATGCTTCAAAGACTTCTATTGAATCTCTGTGCTCATAGTGCTACAAGGGCTACACTAGTTCACCTTTTGCTAGATATGTTGAGACCCAAAGCAGAAGGATTTCCATTTGAGTCCAATGGTATTCCATCCTAGAGGCTCGATGGATGCCAATGGAATGTGATTTATGCACAATCCCAACTTTCAGATGGTATTGATCTTTCTGATTGAAATCCACTTTACTGTTATGAATTTCTTTCTACATGAAGTATTAAACACATCAAGGGAAGGGAAATAAAATTAGTGACAATACTGTTTATGTGCAGGTGTACCACCTCTTGTTTCTCGCTGTGTCCTTGAGATTTTCATTAGGCTACATGACTTTAAAATAAGACGATACATTGGATTTTCAGCACATTGGCGACACAATGAGATCTCACCTTGAGAAAAAGGTTCAATATCATTTATTTGCAAACCTAAAATGGTCAATGAATAACTCAAAATTTCACTTCATATGACCAACTATGTCTGGAGAAACAAGAGATGGTGGTAAACCCAATCAAACTAATTGAAACTATTTGAATCTATACAAATTCAGGCAAAAATATTTACACCTTCCTTGTTTAAAAGTTTATCCAAGAATAGTTTCCAACGTATCATTACTGAAAATTTGTTCAAATTAAAACATTGGTCCCCCCTTATAGGCAAGCACTATTCCAGAGCAAAACAAATATTAAAAATTCAGCCATTACAAAACATAGCAGAAAGATACATGTTTTTCTCGAAATAGTTTTGAATGCATTGTTATTGGTAATTCTCCCATATGAAAGCATTAGTCCTCGCTTACAGACATGAACTATTTCAGAGCCAAGCAACTATTAAAAAATCCAACCATTGCTGAACATAATACACAAGTTCCAACTCACTTTTATTGACAATTTAGATTGAGGAATTAAGCCCATATTCAAGTACAATAGTCAAAAATTTGAGGAACTGAACTTTTAATTAAATAATGACATGAATAGGGGAGCTTTAGAATAGGGCATGTACATCCATCAAAAGATAAAGAATAGAATAATTTCATCAAATGTTATAGTTACAATCACGCTGGTAGATATACTTGTAAAATATGAAGGCACAGACAAGTCTTGTGAACTATTTGACAAATCATAGACAAGTCTTTTGAACTATTTGACAAATCACTTGAAAGAAATATGGCCTCATGGGTTACCATGGTTGTAGGATATACACAAGTTGGATTGTTTAAAAGGGATTTAGAAACTTTGAAGAAAAGGTGGAACAAAAGACAAGAATTTATGACTGTTTATAGATGGAATCAAGAGTAGTAGGAGTAGAAGTGGATTGAGATGCATATTCAACAGTAGCAGACCTGATATTAGTAGCATCCACCCTAGACAAAGTCTTGCGCACCAATCCATAGTCAACACACTCTGATTTTCATTAGTCTTCTTCAGGCCTACTTTTCCCATTTGGCAGGGACTCCAGCTACAATGAACACAAAAAATAACAAAGAGGTCATAGAAAACTGCTTGTACATGTCAGAATTTACAATAATAAATTAACTTTGAAGACATAAGTAGAATGGAGGATCAGTGAATCTTCTACATGTGTAGCTTTTGCTTCAGGTTCTTGTTGATTCTAGTTTATCTGGTAGCTTCACTACCATGCTAAGGGTAGGGAAGAGTGCCATCCCTCACATCTGTAGGGAACTTTAGCAATGGAGAATCCCATCAGATTGATTGTGATTGTCGCAGACTTCTGCTGCTTGTTTTGCTAAATCGTCTCAGCAAGTTGCCTCCTGGATTTTCCAGTGGTTAACAATTACTTGATTGCCCCAGTCATTCTTTGCAAGTTCACAATGCCTCGTTTAAGAAGATGAGGCATTCAACTTGATTTTTGAAGCTCTTGGAGAATTTTTTGATTCCCCTTCCATTGTTTGTAAGAGACAAGCAATGTGACACCCTAAGAATCTGTTTTGTTTTAGAAATGCTCGAAGACAACATAATCAACCTATGGAGATGCTTCTAAGACAAAAGGCGATGGATGTTATCATCACTAGAGAGGCTAGATTTCGATCCAATTCTTCATGTATATAGTCAACCTCGCTTATGCTCTATTGCCCTTGAATCAAAGGGTTTAGCACCTTTTGCAAATAAGAACTTCTTTGGCGAACATACTTTGAAAGATGGAACTGTTTAGAAAATAATAATAGAATATTGTCCTTTGATATCTGCTATAAACCTGGCAACAATCTGTTCTACATAAAAAAATTTAAACTTAAAAATCATTTTGTTTGACAAAATTGTGTCCTTGGCAACCAAGATGTACCTTGATTCTTATCCATGCTTTTGCACTCATTTGCATAATTTTTATGCTCTTTTGAAAACTATGTTGGCAAGCAACTATTTCTCTACAATAACATATATTTAGTTTACAATCTGGTAACATTCCTTATGATCTGCAATAATGTATTTGTCTTTTGATATTAAATAGTATATGATTTGAATGAATGAAATATATAAAATTATATCTTTTCAATGCCTCTATGTTTTATAACCACACTCTGTTTTGACTCTTGTTTATCCTCTGCCTCTTCCCTTCATCAATAGCAATAGCAATTTCTCTAAAGCATGAAGAATTTGAGGGATTAAGACTACAGGATTTAACTTGGTGATGCATTAAACCTAGAGAAATTGGGTTATATGATTAAACAATTCATTCAAGTAGGATATTTCATTAACTATTAAATTGATTATTAAATCTCATACTTCATCAAAGATAACTTGATGGAAAAGTATGTCTTGAATTTGTTTCCTTTCTACTCTGTGACAGAATGAACATGCAAGTATTTATAAAACTCGCTGCTAGCTGGGGTGTATTTTTAGTGTTGCAACTTGCAAAACATAAAACAGGCACCTTATGTCTGTAGTCAAAGGAACAGTTGAGAGCCATACCTAACAAGAGTGGGTAAAATTTTCCCAACAACAGAGGAACAATCTAATGCAAATCTTTAGATCTCCACCTTTTTTGTCTGCAGTTGTGGTGGTCATGGTCAAACAAAAAAACCTCCTTTTGACAGACTAATTTTGGCTTGTCTGGAATCAAAGTAGTATTTGCAGTCGCATGAGCTATTGCCTCTAATGAGGACACACTAGATAACCTAAATACATAAAATGATATAAAAAATTATTTATATTAGCACTAAGCCTCTATCTATGATAACGTCCATGGTAGTAAATCATGTAGTCACGGGCAAGGAATGTAAGTTTGTGGAAATCAAAATCATAACTTGAGGACAATAAGAACCTAAGTCAATTCTGTGACACATAAGGGTTGTCTTTCTTTTGAGCCCTAGAAGCATTCTAACCTCAATTACAGAAAGAATTTACATTTGGTTCAGAAATTCTATGGTCGTTGGCACCTATGAAACCTTTAAGATATCTATGGGTGGGAGCTATCTTTATAACTATATTTTCCCATTTGTTTGTGTACATATATGCTTGTGGATGCCCGTGTCTAGCTATTATGGTGAGTTCCCATGATAGTTATCAACAACTAACTGTACATTCTTCCCATTGTGATCACCAAGAACCTAGTAAGACTACATGCTAAAAAAAAATGAAAGACAGGAATGAGTTTTGGGATGGATACTACTGAGGGTAGCACAAAATATACAGGTTAAGATACAACATAAACAACTCTGGCAGCTTTACCTAATGCCCTGTGAACACCAAATTGATTTAGACATTTAGAGTTCTGCTGTAAATTGTTTCATTGGTTTAAAAAATATAGTGTTGATCATGGTTTACATCAATCTATAAAATTTATGTTGTTAGAATTCATCCTTGTGCTCAGTCCATACAAATTCAGTTATAAGAAAAAGCAATTGGACAGCCTTTATGACATTTTCTCAACTACAAAAAATAATTTGAATCCTTGGTTTATAGTTTCATTGAATTCATAGCAATGAATATATATTGTTAAAAGTAGGGTTGTATGTTTAAATTTGTATAGAGTTCAAAGGTCTATAAGAAGTTTATCCCGAAACAAGTTGGACTCACTACATCAATACCCAAGATCATCACATTAATCCATTAGAGAATTCTCACTCAAAAAAAAGAATAGAACATAATAATCAAGATACTAAAGCATAAGTTTGATAACAAGTTTTAACATGTAAAACATAAAAGTGCTAACACTGCCCAATTTGTGAAATTTGATTTATATCATACAACAAGAGACTGGGGCCACAGTACCACGAGAAGCTTACTTTTGGATGGTTTCATTAGGCGTTGCTATTGAAAACAAAAATTTCTTAAGACCAATTCTCTGGTACTTAATGGTCATCTTAATACATTAAAAAATCATATGAGGCATTTTTATGCACTTATATATTCTAATAGCTGAAAAGGAAGTAAAAGAACTTGGTATATTAAAATCAAGATATTATGTTTTAAAGGCTGGGTGTCTACTCTCAGCATTGAGGGTCAGCCCAACTGAATAGATACCTTCATTTAAATACCAATCTGCCAATTGGAAAGCAAAACTCCAATATGAACTATACACACTATATTTCCCAAGTCTTTAGATACCTTCATTTAAAGGTTGCAATTTATAGTTTATACAAAACATAACATCTTTCCAAATGTCGCTTGATATTTTTGCCTGGTTTCACTTTCAACGATAATACTAATTAGTGAAAGGGATACTAAAATATATTGCTCTGTTTATGCATTTTCCTTTAGCATACATGGTTAAAAGGGCATTTTCCACACAAATAGCTGGCTCAAAGCCTGTTTTAATGGCATGTGCCCTTACGGGTGTTGCTTTTGCCTGGTTAACTAAAATGCAAAGTAGTCATGCTAGCTAGGGTTTTCTAAATGAGGTAAACATGTTTTTTTAAGTTTCTTGTGATGGTTTGTTATATGGTGTAAGTTGGATTCTTAATGTCTTGTATTTATCTTGGCTGTCTACTATTCAAATAAAGTACATGTTTTGTAGGGCTTCCTATTCAAGTTCAAATGCTAAGTAAATCATAGATCCCTCTTCAATGTCCTATTCTAACCACACTTATGTTTATGGGTTCTTAGAGGTATGACTTTGGTATTGCTATCTATAATGCTTTGCACATATTCTCTTCCATGCTCCTTCCTAGCCATAGCAGCAAGGAAATGAACTATTTGATAAAATGCTTTGGTATACATGTATGAAAAATGTGGTGGCATAGACAAAGGCAGTGAACTATTTGGAAAAATGCCTCAAATAAATGTGGTCTCAATTGAAAAGTTATTAAAATACACAGAAACTAAAAAATGCACGAGGATTTGCATTAGTATTGCTGGATCTGACTATGAAATTGACACTAATACTTGTTTGATCTATCATATATGGTTACTTTGCAAACAAATCTTTGATGTCTTTTTTCTACTTGTTGTGAATATCAAATATGGAGTTGTCATCCTCTCTGAGTTTCAAAGTTCAAGCTCAGAAAATGAAAATTGTAGAAGTTGAGCATCTCACACTATCCAAAACCTCTATGATTCTTTAGACATCCATGTTGGTTAGAGCTACTCTGATCTATTCTGGTTACTAGCATCTTCCTTGCTTTTCTGAATACTTCAAACCTCATAACAAGATTTTTCTGCTTTGTATAGTGACCGTCCTCTTCATACAAGGCTTGTCACATAGTGTCATACTTAACTCAATGGAACCTTTTGGGCATATGCATTGTCCCTTTTCACACAATATTTATGATCTATGTACAATGACCTTAAGACTATCTTTGATAGTGTGACTGTCTTTTATCATTTCCAACTAATAGTTGGCACAAGGACCTTTTAGAGCACTACCCTAGACTATTTTGAATATCCTTTGAAATGTTGATCTCTACCCATTTATGGACTATTAGGTTATTATGCCTTTCAACCTTCATGTAAACTCTTTTCATGACTGTCAAATAGTTCACGTGCCTTGTTTGTGCTTCCACTTTTTGCATACATATCTACCAAAGCATTTTCAATGATGATACTTGGCAAAAATCCACCTTCATCATGCTTTGATGGACTGGTATGGAGGGTGTTGGCAAAGACCGTTGAATCTGGCTTTACAGTTGCCAATTTCATTTGCTTGAAAGCTTCTAAAGCTTTTTCAATAAATAATTTTTGTGCATATCCTGCAATCATTGCAACCCATGAGACTGTTAGTTGAGAATTTTGTTAACTTAAATATAGATTGATTTTTATCTAATACTCTTCTCTCTGCTCTTTCCACCTTCAAACAGACCTACTCATGGAAGGGACTCTAGCTCCCGTAGAGCACTTGTTTCCTATGCTTTCACCTCTACTCCTTACTCTCCTAAGCAACTCAAACTTCTGATAATTCACACGACATTTAAATGGCTCTAGGCGGTGGCGCAAATGCTTTTACCATTCATTTTTGAGGCTAACAGTGAATATCAAATCAGCTTTCTCCCATGGAAATGATCCCTTGCTATCCTCTCCCATTTGATGATGAAATCTCAATACATGATACCCTCTTAGACTCTTGACTTTCCTCTTTTTAAATCCATTTACCTTACTAAACTCCAATAAAGAGAGACGACAAGATATCTAACAATTAGCTTTCTTGTTGTGTTACTACCACTAATAAAACTTTCCAACCTGGCCTACATATTTATTCACAAACAAGAAGCAAGCTTATAATCAAATCATCTTTTACCAATAATTTTTCCATTCACTTATGTTTTAGTAGCATGAATGATGTCAATTATCATAATCAACTATCTCCAAGACTTTACAACAGAGCCCCTTGTTAAAAGCACAAAAGAGGTTTATTTTATTTTCCAAATGTAACTTATATCACCCGAGAAGAGTTCCTCAATACTAATATCCTTATAATATGATATGTTGTTATACTTCATTAGGTGATATTTCTCAACCATATCCTCATTGTCTTAGGTTAAGATTTTGTGCTGACAATGCAGGATTAAGTTTTGCTTCCTCCATTCCCATACAAAGAAATGAATAGAGGTAAGCCAACAGACAACCCTCATGCAACCTTAAACATCATTTCGCACAAGCACTACCAGGTCTTTTGGGAAAGACATAATGAAAACAAAGGACCAGTGCAAGGTGCAAATAGGCCAAACCAATAAAGAAGCAAGTAATAAACAATTCAAGCCAAAAAGATAGGGCAAGTACAACTAGTAGGGAATAGTACAAAAACTGGAAAAGAAGACGGATAAGAGATTACTGGAGTGTACCTATTAAAACCATTAAAGCAAGATGTTTTTAGGATTTCAGCAAGGAAAGGATTTGACATCCATTTATCTTGATACATAAAACCCATTATCAGATACCATTGGGAAATGTTTAGAGCTTGAAATAATTGCACAGATTGTTGTTGGCCACAGTGTGGACAAATGAATATATTTTGATTTCTCTTTGATACAATGGTTACTACAGGAATAGGTGGATCCAAGGTTGCATTTACTAAACCTCACAAGATCAAAACCTATGGATCTGTATTTTAAACAATATATAAGGAAAATAGAATAATAAATCAACTTGTGGGATTCCATAAGAAGGATGGATGTGGCCTAAAAACTAACTTTACCTTTTACCTTTCTCAGGCTCATCCCACCTGTACCTTCACTCAACAAGGGAAACAAATAAAGCACATTTTCATACATTATAATCAAGGGTTCATTTCTATGGCAGCCATCGCTTTTGAAGCTTATTGTGTATCGTTTACAACATCATTGTTGAGGCCAAAAGTGATACACAAGGCAACTACTTTATTATTATGGTAGAAAAATAGTTTGTTTTTGTTTAAAGATTATTTTGGTTTTGGAGGGTGTTCTTGGCCATATTTTAATGAAAAAATTACTCATGAAACCTTTGAAAAGGAGACCATATTGTGTTACTATTGCTAGTTAAAACAAGACCCTATATTGCAGGGTTTTTACATAGGCCTCAGATTCAAGTACAACTTTCACAACTAGAAAGAGCACTTTTGCAATATATATTTTGGCATGTTATATGATATGATTTTGTATACTATTTAAGTAAATACGACCATGCAAAGTAGACACCAATTTCTTATGAATATCTCGGTATATAGAATCCATTCATGGTTGCAAATATCATATTTATTTGCATTTGGAGGAATTTTATTCTATTTTCACTATGGGTTCTCTTTGTTTACAATGTGGGTAGTAATCCTTGGCGCTTCTAACTACACATGACCCCCAAGAAGATGTAGTTGTTAGTTTTAGATTAGAAAATGAGTAAGAAAAAAATAATACTTCCACTTGTTCAGCTCCTTCAAACTGTTGAGTTTGATATTAAGAAAGAAGTAGCATGAGCCATATCAAATGCAACTTCTGGTGGTACACATGAACAGATCAAGTATGTATTATTTTAACATATAATTGCGTGTATACAAATATATTATTAACGTACTGGGATTATCTATAAAAGTAAAAATCTTAGGCTTACAATGTTAGGATGTGTTCTAGAGTGCTTACAATGTTGGAATCCATAGCTTGTTTGAAAGCACTTGTTTTAGGCTTTTAGCCATAGCAGCATGGTAGTGAATTGTTTGATAAAATGCTTTGGTAGACATGTATGAAAAATGTGGTAGCATAGACAAGGCAATGAACTGTTTGAATAAATGCCTCAAAGGTCACGAAGGTCAACCATGCACACCTAATGATCAACTATATATGTAAATTGTAATGCAATAAGGGTTACTAACGTGTGAAGTATGTGCATCCCTCATCCACTAAACATGCATGACTGCATGCACCTAGAACCCAAGCAAAGCTTACAATGTTAGGATGTGTTCTAGAGTGCTTCATTAATTCAAAAATTTTGAGAGGTTCCTTGCAAAATCCATTTTGTGCACATTCTGCAGTCAATCATTTCATTCCATGAGATGACATCTCTTTGAGGTGTTCTGTCAAACAATTTAGGTGTTTTTTCTATGATTCCACATCTTGCATATATTTCTACTAGAGCATATCCAACTATAACATCCAGGTATCTTTTTAATTCCTCTATCTTTCATCAATCTCTTTACTATTTGAACCTCGTACAAATGTTTTAGAGAAGAACATAAGTTGCAGCATTTTTAGGCTCCAACTAAAAAAGCAGTGTTGCTGGAAATACTCAGCCTATATTCGCTATTATTCTTGATGCTGGCCATGGAAATTTATCATGTGCTCAATTTTTAGTTGGTCTCCTCTCTTGGTTGATCAATTTATAATTTGTGTCCAATCAAAATGCATTGTATGCTTTACCAAGGCTGGACAAGCCTCTTTATTATCAAGGAGGTATTTACCGAGGTGGAAAATCTATTTGTATGATTGAATAATAAAACCTTTATATTATTTTCATAAAATAGTACTGATTGACTGTCAGTCCTAGCCTTTAAAAATCAATGGTTGTAACTTGGTTTGATTTAACAGACCTATTAACACCTTGGAATCATCTTCCACTATATACTTTTATAGGATGATGAACAATTATTTTAGTTTTGGTTACATTTCTATTGGTCTCTACAACATTGTTATTTCCTTTTCCTTAGACAAGTGTAGAAAATTCTTATGCATACCTTTAAAAGTCTCTGATTACCCCTCAATTTCTAACTTGAGCTAGATTAGCAGCTTTCATGTTTTGTCAAATCTAGCTTTAAAACATGGTCCTCGAGTTCATACAGGAAAGGTTCTCATTATATAAGGGCCTCCATAGACCTTCCTTTATTCAAGACAAAATCTTTGACCACAGTAGGTGGGGTGTGTATGACATAGTTCTTTTTGCTCTACTGGTGAAAAAAGTGTTAAGAATCTTTGCCACAAATTAGTTATTTTCCTCACATCATCTTTAGAGGAGTTTCACTATGGCTAAGTTTAGCATTTGTAATCAATTTTGATTTAGCATTGGATATTATATTATCCAACCAAATTCCTTATATTGTATTAATATCATTGTCCCTCTTTCTTCTCAACGAAGAGGTAAGACTTATAGTATGTTCTAGATTGATCATTTGTCATTGCAATATATTGTAGTGGTGTCATAGCAAGTAATGTTCAACTCAGCACTTGAACACCTAAGATTGCACACTTCATGTTGGTTTTTTTTATTATGCATGGAAAAAAATCTTCATTTACCTTCATTTTTGTGAAAGTTTTTCACACCATAGGAGTAATTTATGTGTCGATATTGTAGACAACAAATGTTTCACATTTTCAGCTTGATAGAAAGTTAGGTCATTCAATACAGGCTTCGACACACTTTGTGGTTACTCATGGGTGAAATTAGATTGGTTTATCTAGTCTTCAGGGCACACGATGTATTTGGCACACTTTTGGACTACTCATGGCCACCACCATTTTGGGTTCTCTAGTTAAGATAGAATTTAACAACTTTTTAATGCAAATTTCATCACTCAAAAGAAAATAGTAGTAAAATTTTTCATAGCAAATGAGTGGTATTATCTCAAAATGGGATATAGTATCATTGAAAGTTGACTCAACTTAAGAAAAAAA
Source organism: Sequoia sempervirens (assembly GCA_007258455.2). Taxonomy (NCBI): domain Eukaryota; kingdom Viridiplantae; phylum Streptophyta; class Pinopsida; order Cupressales; family Cupressaceae; genus Sequoia; species Sequoia sempervirens. The sequence continues at coordinate 383,290 of VDFB02280466.1, read as the reverse complement.
ACTCATGTCTAAATACCAAGTCCATATCTTGGTTCTCGAGAAATTGCAAAAAGGAACCATTTAGGCAAAACCTTTTGCAAAACATTGGAGCTTCGTATCAAGAATAATAAGTACCATAAACAAGCTGCCCAATGTGTAACACAAATAGTAATTCTACTACTACCCCTAAGAATTAAGGGGGGATGTAACAATAGTGTACATAATCCTAGAAGTAGTAGGATAATATTTTATATTAGATATATCCTAATTGTACTAGAAGTTGAACAATCATCTAGAAGATGAACTAAATAGTCATTTTCATATTGTTAAATATGTACATTTTGATTGAATGAATGAAGCTTTCATTGAATATTTTTCTTGGTTGTCCAAGTTGTGTTTATTTTCCAATCTTTTCTTGTATTACATTCCTTGGCTTGACAAATCTTATATGACTATGTCTAAATTTTTTTCTTTTAACTTGGAAGGAAATTGTTATGTTCCAAGTTTTGTACCATTGTCTCTTTTCCGTCACATCTTAATAGGTGATAACTTATCTATTTTTTGTAATGCTTGAAAGCTATGTGACTCATAGTAGGTTGTAAGGTTTCTCCATTTACCTGTGTTTGCAACTTCATCATAGGAAGCATAGCTTATTTGGAACATCATTTGGCAGAGAAATTCATTTTAGAAAATAAAAATTCCTTATGGCCTCTCCTCCACAACATTTGTTTGCCATCATTTCACAATTGCTCAAGGCTGATATGTTAGACAATAATATTCTTGTGCACATTGTAGGAATCCTTTAATTTCGATGCTATCAAAAGTAAGAGCTTGGGATCCTTTTATGGATGATTTTTAGGTGAAAGTGCATGTGCAGCCTATAGGTTTCTTTAATTTGATTGAAGGATCGACTATTTTAAAATCTTAGATAATCAAATGTTCTCATATATTACATCAACATCTTATATACCAAATATTGTTAAAAACATTAGTAAATATTTTTCCATATTGTTTGGGAGTCCCTTCAAGAGAAAAGGTTAGATGTATTCATCAGTCTATCGGTGGAGCTATGAGGGGAGTTCCCCCAATGTAGTAATGTTAGGACGATGGAACAACCACAAGATTCTTCCCTATAGATCATGTTACTCAGAAGTATTTGAAATTGATCAGTCGTAGTGATGAGACAGTGAGTACTTGTAATTTCTACTTCTATAGAAATACATACCTTTTGTCAACTGCTGATGTTACTTGTCAACTACAAATAAAAATGATTGATGCTTATCTTCATGCAAATAGGATGTTTGTGGACTATAATGAGGTAGGGGCTGATTTTTTTTCTCTATTTAATTTGACTTTTAATGGATTCCTATTTGTTGTTGGCACACACTAAGTTATGTAACTACAACCACAAATAGTGAGAGTTGATTCATCCTACCTCGAGTTGGATCTCTCATCTGTCAAACCTTGTATTTCAAGTCCTAAATTTATGGTGAGTGTATTGTAGTTGTATTTATGGTTTACAAGAAAATTTCATTTATTTGGTATCTATTCATTTTTAGAAAGTGAAAGTTGTTCAAATGCCATATTTGAATGTTGTATTTAAAACATTGGCAGTAACTTGAGTTGGTTAAATGTCATATTTTAGTGGTATTTTGTTGTAGGCCACATGATCGGGTTCCTTTGAAGGAAATGAAGGCAAATTGGTATGCATGCCTGGACAACAAGGTTGGATTTAAGGCGAGAATAATAGTTTTTTCTTTTATTTTCCATCATAAATCAAAATCAAATGTGATAAGTGGAGTTGTAGTTGTTGCAAAGAAAGCTTTAGAATTAGGTCTTGAGGTATGTGCTTTTTTTGTGTTGTTTTGAATGTTTTTTTGAAAGTTTATATTTCAAGTCTTCCATTTGAATGCTTTTCAAAAAGTTCATATTTCAAGTTTATGCATGCTTGTGAATGTTCGAGGCATGTTATTGTTTAGTATTTACTTTTGTTGTTGTCAGCATATGAAGTTTTTGGTCCTTTATGATTCTATGGGGATTCTAACTTGGTTCACATGCTTTTTGTTTTGAACCAAGCGGACAGAGCCGAGGCTATACAAAAAATGCAGGTGCCAACTACAACTGAATGTCTTCAGCATCCTTTCTTTTAGGTTCTTTTTTAATTATTTTTTTAGTACAACGCAGTTCTATATTTTTCCTATTTCTATTTTATGACTACATGGTAAATGGAAGTCTCTGGGACATCTTACATGGTGAGCAAATGATGTTATGCAGAAACATGATAGATTTATGAAATATGAGTACAATCAATATTTCTACCATTTGATCAAAATAGACTAGGGAGAACCTAACAAACATTTTAAATTTTTGTGTAGGAACATCAAAGAGGATTAAATTAGACTGGGATACTTATCTAAAAAGCCTATGGTGCTACAAAAGGATTAGCATATATTCATCGTGACTGTAACCAATGCATTGTTCACAGGGATGTGAAGATATCTAACATTCTTTTAGATGACAACTTCAAAGCACATTTGTCAGAATTTGGTATTTCCAAGTGCATTTCCTCGGCCAAAACTCACACCTCCACCTATGTTATAAAGAATAGTCATGTTCCTATTCTTTTGTAAGCTATTGAAGAGCATAAAGACAAGGTTTTGGGGTAGATTTCAGCTAGTTTTTTTCTCTCAACAATGTATTGTATTCTTTCAAGTTCTTTCATGTTGGGACAACAAATTGTAACTCCATTTTCAAGCTTACATAGCTGTATGTAACATCTTTTTGATTAATAAAATAAGTTATTTTTACCTTCTCATTGTTGTTTTATTGTGCAAATATTTTAAATAGTTGATAAGTGATCTTTTTGATTAATAAAATAAACTACCAAATGATGACAATTAAAAATGCACTAAATATACTACTAAATCAATGACTAAATGACTAAATGACTAAATATATGACTAAATGACTAAATAAATGACTAAATATATGACTAAAGTAATGACTAAATTAATGATTAAATATATGACTAAAATAATGACTAAATATATTACTAAATTAATGACTAAATATGTGACTAAAGTAATGACTAAATATATGATTACCATGACTGAATAAATGACTAGTTAACAACAATCAATGACTGAATTAATGACTAAATATATGACTAAATTAATGACTAAATATATGACTAGATAAATCACTACCATGACTAAATAAATGACTAAATTAATGACTAAATCAATGACTAAATCAATGATTAAATCAATGACCAAATCAATGACCAAATCAATGACTAAATAAATGACTAAAATAGTTTAATCATAAATTTAGTGGTGTTATAAATGACCAGCAATAAACTACTAATGGTCACGTGACCAAAATTAGTCATTTATATGCAATTTTTAGTAGTTTATTTAGTCATATATTGGTGTTTGTGTACTAGTGAGGGGAAGGAAATAGATCTCGTGCTGCCTTCAAAATTCTGCTGGATGGAGTGACTGTTGGTTCTCTAGTCTTTCAAACACTCTCGATAGTCCTCCTCTCTTCACTCTGGACCTTCAACTGATACAATAAAATGTAAAGATGTTAATACATAGAAATTGAATTGTTGAATGACATAGAACAAAATATAATCACTTACCACATATAGATAGTCATCATTCACATTTACATCATTACCACGTCCACGATCTAGAGTGATAACCACCTATAGCAAACATCAAGATAAAAATTAAGCTACAAAAAAGTATCGTGAAAATTTTCTATAATAGACCATAAAAGATAAAATATGATGTTAAATTGACTAATCTATTGCATACCTCTCTCAACGGATCATAACTAGCTATTGTTGTAGCAACTCCATAGTCCATCGTGCCACCAACATCACCAGGGATGTTTGATATCAACATCTGCAAATGGTAAATGAAAGAGTAAATGGTAGGGTGAACTATTAAATGTTAATGGGATGGGATTAGGAAGGAATAAAGGAACAAAAAGTGAATTAGGAGAAGATAATGTGACACAATCAAGGAATACAAATGCAATGTTTGTGTTTCTCATCAATTTTTTAGATTTGTATATGAAAAATTATGAAAACTAGCTAACATTGTTTTACAAGACTATTATTGAATAAAGGCTACTTGAGTGTAAGGTCCTTGAGGAAATGAATTGCGAGGTGTGGAGGTCGAAGGTCCACTAGGAAACTGTTTCAAATCCAAAGCATGTTATGAGACAAACATTCAAATATAAAATTCAATTGTTCAAATGCAATAATAATATCTTTGATACTAGTTGCATACCTATGGACTCAACGTCGAGAATGAATAAGGGTTTGTAGGAATGGGGCATGTCTCATGAACACTCTGACCCTGAAATTTCATCAAATCAAAATTCTACTAATTTACTTATTCTTAAATTTCAAAATATAATTTAATAAACAACATTAAATGAACTTGCTAATTTTACTTGATTGTCAATGTTGAATGTATCATTCAACAAATCATCTATGAAATCCATCATCTCTGCAACTGATGTAGGTTGTGTAGCCGAATCTTGAGTACTCTGATAATTGTGCGTGCAAACTGCACCACAAGCACCACAATGGTGGGGTGGAGCTTGGGGCCTATACGTCTCCTCCACACCAAGCTCTACTAGAGGCCTTGCACACTGTAAAATGGTCCAGGTGAGTGAGTCAATTGACTCCAGCATGTCCACATCTACACTATCTTTAACAATGGAAGGAACAACGACATGCTCCACCATGGGTCTAGCCAAGGGTCTCAGTGCCAACTGTGGATTACATCGTGCAATAGGCCTATCATGTGTGGAGCCCCCACCTCTACCCTGAAAGTCTAAGATGTCAAAATAATTTGGCATCTTATTGAGGATAAACTCACAATAGAGTTTCCTCAAAAATTATTGTGGTACCTCATGGTTATTGCATGGAGGTTAGTTAAATACCATCCACCACCGGTCCCAAAATTTATTTTTAATTAACTCATGGTGGCACCAATGGATGGGGAACCTCCTCAATGTATGAGACAAAGGTGTGTTGGTTTTTGGGTCTATAAATAGGACACACAAGTCGACTTTTCTAATTTTTTGTTTTTTAATATTTGCATATGATAAACCTCTAGCATAATATTGTCTCATCTCATGCCTCTTAGTTGACCAAAAAAAAATTTTCTCAATCATTTTTCCTACATGAGATACAATTGACTTCAATGATTCAAAAATCCCTCTCCTATAAGGGTGGGTTTTGACATGCTCAGTTAATCTTCCAATTAATTTTTCAATGTCTCTTTTATTGTTTTCAATTTGATTTAGAATATTTTCTTGTGTTCCTTGAGGATGCCTATGAATTGATGGAGGGGTTTCATGTTTTTCTTGAATAGGAGGCTCTTCCTGAGGGTGTGACTGTGAGTTCTCAAAGTTTGGAGGTGGAGATTCAATCCTTGATAATTAGAATAAAATTTTAATATAAAAACCTATTTCAATCTGCATTCTAAATCAAATTCGAAATAAATAGAATAAAAATACATACTTCTTCACAATCTTCGACGTCTCTGACATGTTGGTGGAATCCTCGTGAAAGATAGCAAGCTAACGATGCAAATAATGAATGATATTTGGTGAGCGCGAGTTGCAGGCCTCAAATCCTCCAAGCCAAGCCATGGGTTGAAGAGAAATAAGGGTTTGAAACATGGTTTTTGATTTTATTTAGCTTTTCAATTTGGGGCACGCCAAATGACTCCAAGTCATTTGGCGTGTGCCAAATTTGGCGTCACCAAATTTGGCATGTGCCAAATGGCCAATTTCGCCCTTTTTTTGTGAATTTTTACAATTTGACACCTAAATTGTGTCACAGATTGGTGCACTTACCCAAGTACTGTATACATTTAACCAAATTTATATATCTAATTGTCTTACTACTATAATTTCCTTCAGCTAAATTTTGTTTTTATACTTATGTGATCAATGTATGTGTTTGTGATCAATGTAGTTTCTATTTGATGAGGCTATTGTGTCTTGAAGGTTTATTTATTTAAGGGTGCACGAAACAAGTTTTAAATCCTTAAAAATCTTTGAATTTCTTGGGTTTTTTTATTTTCCAATTCTGAGCTAATTCTAGGCTTTGTGTCCAAGTCCGAGTCAAAAAATCAGCTTGCCAAGTCTAAGTTGAGTCCAAGTCTTGGAACTATGGTCCCACGTCAATCTCTGAAAAATTCCACCATGTTGTCACTGCACTACTTTGATTAAAATTATAAACTAGTCATGCTAGGTCTACATCCTCCTCTCTTGTAACCCAAAAATGTAATCATCCTCAAAAACCAAATTGGGATACTTATAAGGGCTGAATTCTAAACCATGATGGATCTCCTACCAAAGCATCTCAATATGGTCTACATCTGCAGTCCATTGTCCAACATGATCCTAGGAAGTAGGAAATTTTATCTACTCAATAAGAAAGCATGAACCTCAACATATCTCATGATGGTGTCCCAAAATTGATGTAGATTAGTCCCTGACAAGAAGCTAATGCAGAAGATGATAGTAGTGTCAAATCTGAAAATAACTATCCTAAGAATGCTTTTGATATCATAAGTTGATAACACCTCATCAACACTTAATCTCCAAGTGTCTAAAGGCAGTCTGAAGTACACCAACTCATACAACCAACTATAATAATTAGTGCATCATCTAAATATATATAGAGCAACAACATGAAATGACTACAATAACCATCACTCACTATGTGTGTGAAATGTGGGAATTATTAGTAAATCAACACAAACACCAATGAGACGTATTACATGAAAGATTTGAATCAAATAAATACTCTATTTGCAATAAGCAAATCTTTAAAAAATTCCATTGTTCTCTATTCTCAAGGATTTATTAAACCATGTTGGCTCTCATATTTTGTATATGCACTATGGTTATTAAAATGACAACTTGAAAAATGAGATGCTATTCAACATGCAAGCCAATTAAGTTCCTACATGAAAATAATGTGATGAAAGCTATGATGCTATGACAATGGAGATTATGATGAATGGATAATGTTACTAAACTATGTGATACAAATGTTGTGATAAGAAGTTAAAATGATTCTACATATGCTCAAATGATTAGTGATATGATAATCTAAAATGCAATTATAAAGAAAAACATGATTTAAAATGAACTATAAAGCAAAACATGATTCTATATGCAACTACAAAGCAAAACATGATTCTAAATATAGACTCCAAATGCTCCAATGATCCAAAGCTATTCCTACATGATAATTCTACTCGAATGTGGGATGAAAAATACTATGGCAAAGGGTTGTATTTATAGGCTTTTCCAAACATCTTGTGATGTGGCAACGATCGATGGTCCAAATTCAAACAAGAGGGATGAATGAAGGAGATGGAGAGAATCATGAAGAATGTTCCCTTGACCAAAGACAACATGCCAAATGGATGGAGGAATCAAGTGTGTGAGAAAAAGACCATGTGTTTGAAAGTTTGTTGAAGAAGTTTGTGAGGAATAAGCCACGTGTTTGAAAATTTGTTGAAGATAATTCTAACTAAAAATTAGAATTATTTAATTTCATGTGACCTTGGTGAGGTGGCATGAAAAGTTGTAGACATGTGCATGAATTCCAAACTTGGGATTAGTGAGAATTAATTAAATAAAACAAACTTTTGAAATTTGTTTATTTAATTAAATTAGAGGAATGCGATTTTAGATTTGGAGAATTAGAAGATATGAACTATATAAATAAAATGAGAATTTATTTATAAGTAGTTGACATATTAATTAAATAACTAGTATTTAATTAATTAAATGACTTGACTGATTTTAGGTGTATACATTTTTCCCCTCTTTGAAGTAATGTGTTTACACATTGCTTCAAAGAAAAATTCGCTGTTGATGTCGAGAATTTTTCTTTTCGATGCCCCAGAGGTTTATTTTCAAATGATGATGGATATATGCCCCCTTAGGAGATAAATTGATGAATTTTTTAATTTTTTAGGATTTTTTGGAATTTTTGAAAATTTTGATGATTTTTTGATGATTTGATGATGATCTCAAAATTTTACGCTTCAGAAATGATTTATCTCCCGAAAAATGATGTTAAAGTCACTTGGTGATGATTTGATGAATTAAAGCCCCTTTAAAAATAAAATAAAACATCCCCATAAAAATGCCACTTAATTAATCTTAAAAGGTTAAAAAGTTTGTTTAGAAGTTCATTTGTGCATTGGCAATTTGAAAACTTGAGTGAAAGTGATTTGTGCAAATTTGGAGCAGAATGGTGATCCCCTACCACACTCATTATTACGGGTATGTACGACAACACAATTTCCTGGTGGTGTATGGTCCTCCGGTATGTACCTTGAAAACCTCCCTCGTAATTTGTGCAAGTTGTTTTTCCCCTCTTTTTCTTATTTGAATTCGGATTTTCCTATTTTAGCACATAGGGTGACCGTAATAGCACATAAAACGACTGTTCTAGTGCATAGGATAAGCTAGTGCATAGGGTTGCTGATGTAGCGCATAGGATAAATGAATTAGCACATAGGATAAAGTAGCACATAGGTTTGTCTAAGTAGCACATTCAATAACTGTTGTGGCACATAGGATGTTTTGGCGCATAGGTGAACTGATTTAGCACATAGATTAAATGAATTAGCGCATAGGGTATTTCGGCGCATCGAGACCCTATTCTGGCACATAGAGTAGTTCGACACATTGAAGGTATGTTTTAGCGCATTGATGAATTTCTCTAGCGCATCAATTTTTTCAATGCATTGGAGCACTGTTTTAGCGCATTGGGGAAATTTGATGATTTTATTGTTGAGACTCCTTGATTTCAAACATCGATTTTCTTGTTGAGACTCCTTGATTTCAATGATGTTTGATTGTGTCAGCCTGTGATTTGATGATTGATGATGTCGATAGGTTGGATGTCCATTGATCTCATGATAGGTGAGATACAATGATGGGATGATGATAATTGACTTCATGATAGGTGAGGATCAACTATAGGTTGATTGATTAAATGACCTCATGATAGGGGAGGTTCCTTGATTGATTGATAAACCTCATGATAGGAAAGGTGAAATTGATTTATTGATAAACCTCATGATAGGTGAGGTTATATTGATTGATTGATAAACCTCATGATAGGCGAGGTTGAGTTGATTGATGAATCTCATGATAGGTGAGGTTCATTGATTGATGAACCTCATGATAGGCGAGATTGAGTTGATAGATTGATGCTCACGAGATTTAATCAAAGTGTCACCAAATTTTATTAGATTGACAGGCTGATTGATGTCGATTGATTGATTAGTTGATTGAGTGATTGATTTGATTGGATGATTTGTGATATTTTGTGATGATAGGAGCCATAGACGAGCTTATAGATTAGAGAATGCTTCTTGAGGACATGGGAGTTGATTTGACACCTGACGCCATCTGAGGTAGTCATCATTACACGATGCAGTTTGTCATCCCTAATAGATATGCCCCAGATTAGGGTTAACAGGGGTTTATTGACAACTTTAGCAAAGACGTGGCATAGTGAGCATAACACCTTCCATTTTCCCATTGGTGAGATCATAGTTACTCCTGAGGATGTATTCTGGATTCTGTGGATACCCGTTGTTGGAGAGCTTGTACTATATGATTCTTGGGAGCAGGGCGGGACTAATGCACTGTGTAGGGTGTTTGAAGTTGATACCATATGCAACTATGAGATTCCCTAGAGGGAGATGGTTTATGTGTATGCCACATTGCCTTCTATGTTAGCTAGATTTATTGGAGGGTTCCTTTGTCCTAATTGTAGGTCAAAGGGACTGTCAGTTTGATGGGGGCAGATCCTAGAGAGCATGATTTCTCATGACATGTAATATACATGGGGTTGTTGTATGCTTGCACACTTGTACCATGATTTGCATCAGGTTGTGTATTTTGGAGGGGTGAGTTTATCATCAAGAGTTACATTGCTTCAGGTATGGGCTTGGGAGCACATAGCAGTTGCACAACCAGTGGGAGACAATGAACAACCAGCTATGAGGCCATATGTACACATTTATGCTAGTCGACTTGCTCAGCCTATGTTGGGAAAACTTGAGTGCTAGAGGAGGACCTTGGATTATCTTGAGTCTATAGTATGGAGGCCCTATCTGGATTGTGAGTAGTGGCCTGAGGATGACACGAATATTCCATTTTTGTGTTAGTCGATTTATCTAGTTGGCGAGACCCGTTTTGTCATCGAGAGATTTTTGCTATTGCGGGTGCTTAGATAGTATGGTAGAGTGCAGGGGATTCCCCAAGGAGTGGTCCACTATGCCCAGTGATGATAATATGCTACAAATTGGGATGTTCTAGGGCTTACATGTCATTCCTTGGGATGTTCGTCCAGATATTACCGATGCTCCAATATCAGAGGACTATGCTCAGTATATGTTCCTACATCCCTTCCCACATATCACCATTCCAAATGAGCCGGTGCCATTGCTAGAGGAGGAGGTGGTAGTAGGTCATGGGAGGAGACGATGGAGAGAGGAGGCAGAGGAGGGGGAGGAGGAGGAGGAGGAGGGGGATAGTAGTGATGGTAGTGATGGTGATGAGAGTGATGGGGTAGGAGATGAGGGTGGAGGAGGACTAGGGCCAGATGTTGGAGATATGTGAGTGCCTCGCAAGAGGCAATCATTAGTTTCCCCTTCTCAATAGTGCATGGAGATCAAGCTACCATCATAGTAGCAACAAACACAAATTGCTGCTTTACAGGTGTAGGTTACGACATTGTAGGGTTAGCTAGAGTAGGTTCAAGCTCTACTTACATAGGCACAGGGATAGATTTAGACACTGACAGCTAAGAGAGATGCAACTAGGCAGTAGGTACAACAGGTACATGCCTAGCTTGCACAGGTACAGGCACAGGGACAAATGCAGGGGTAGATTGACATGTTGACTATTGAGAGGGATGCCCTGAGACAACAGGTGGACCAGGATGAGGGCATTACTGAGAGATTATAGTAGGCTGCAGGGTTGCTGGGTCTACAAATTATTTTAGGGAGATCTGTCATACTGCTCAGGAGGCAAAGTTTGATAGGGTCATATATCATGATGCAATTCCTCTAGAGTGATGGGAGAGCTTTGCACAATCCTGGTCAGGGAGGTCTTAGTCTTGTACTGTCAGCATGGGTGTTATGCAGCCACTTCCTGGTGATCAGAGAGATCTTGGTACAAGTTCATCAGGTGCAGGGGGAGGTACTGGTCTTGTGACGCCAACACCGTCTGGGGGGAGCACGACATAGCTCTGATTTTTGATTTGTTGATGTATCTTGGACATTTTACACCTCTTTATTCAATTGAGATATTGATGATGTACCTCTTGATTATGATACACTACCATTTTTGATATTGATGTATATCTTTATACCTTTGGATATCCTTGTACACTTTGACATTATTATTTTGAGGTTATATGATATGCGGTGATGATGATGATTGATCTTTGTGCTTATATGATTTCATGATGGATGTCTATGATGGATGCATTTGACTTCTATGTTATGATGATGATCATGATGATTATGATGGATGCATTTAATTTCTATTATTTATGCTATATGATGATGATATGATATGCTATGGATGAAAATGATGATGCAACTAATGTGTTATGGTTCTATGATGCATTATGAATGATGCCAATATGATGTATGTGATGGATCCTATTATGCCAATCAAATGTGATGCAATTTATGTTTTTGTACTTTTTCTCATGCAAATAGATGATGCAATGAATGGATGAATGTATGATAATGTGATGGTACCTA
>VDFB02280466.1:336333-371365 GCA_007258455.2 Sequoia sempervirens | reverse complement strand
GATTTTTAATTGATATTGATTCCAATTTTTTGAAATGGATGCCTGATAAGATGTCAAAATGTACATGTCAAAGAGCTGCACAGAGGATATGTAGTTTTTTTTTTGAGAAGCTAAGTGAGGGTGGAAGATGCCAACTATTTGTTGAAATGATGAGGAAACTCAAATTTAGGACCACCATGAAGGCTCTTTGGATGAGAGGTTTGAATGACTCAATGAAAAATCCATTGTAAAGAACTTGATGAGTGCATATGAGAGTGTGGGTTCTACCTCACACACAAAGGATTGTTGTGCCACAAGATGTGTGATGACAAAAACACTATTAAGAAGTCAAACAAGGAACAAGGTGAACCTTACAAAGACAATTAAGTCTTTGAAAATAATTAGATCATCTCTAATGAGAGCCAAAGGAAGGCATGAAAGATTGGAGGAACCAAATGGCAATGAGTTATGGGCATTCTTGGGTAGAGTGCCATGGAAAGATAAAAGAATTGCTCAAGGCTTGAGATCTTTAATAGTAGATTATTGGAAGAATAACACAAGGAACTCTCCTAATCAAAGAGATGTTGTAAGAAGGAGAATTGGTAGTAAAATCCGTGAGCCACATCCAAAGCATTATTTGGATACCACTCAAACCCAATTTTTTGCTGATTTTGTACAAAAGTTTCCTAAAATTAAAATATGTCAAACGTATTTTGAAATGATAAATCCTTTTTATGTCAAAATAAATCACACACGCACTACTTGTTGTAGAGTACATATTGATTTTTCTAACCATTATGATGTTTATAGACGTATATTTGTAGATATGCATACTGACAATGTTTTGCAGGAATGTAACATAAGGCCTCCACCCAAATCCTCAAGGGAATTCTTATCTTCCATTTTATGTGAAAGAGAGGATGGTCAATTTTTTTACAAGTCATGTTTGGATGGCACATGTCATCATTGTGGTGGCATGCAACATTTCCAATTTTCCAACACATGGCTAGTACACACACAATTGGAGACAAAATTGTCAAATTTGGAAAATACAAGACAATGGCCTACAATCTAAAAGATGGGAAAGAAGCAAAGAAGTGTGAATTGGTTAGTGATAAGATTCCAGTATATCAGTTTATGGGAATTTTTTGTGATTATGTGGTCTATGAGTATGCAAAGCATACACATAGAGCTCAATGGTTGGACTCACAGTTCAAGTTATGCAAGGACACGTTTTCACTTCATAGCATCATTTCAGTTGTCAACTTTGCAGAGAACTACACACTACAACCACAGAACGAGGTGCAATCACAATACTACAACTCCACATAGGTTGCTATATTTGTGCATATAACATTCATTCATGCAAATGATAGTACAAAGGATAACAGGAAAGTATTGAGGGAGTATCACTTTTACATTAGTGATGATCACACACATTCTACCGAGTTTGTGCAAGGTTGCTTTCAGATGTTCTATGTTGATCTAGCTAGTAGGGGCATATCATTTAGTCAACATATCATATGGTCAGATAACTATACATCGCAATTCAAGAACACCAAAATGTTTTACTAGTTGAGCAGTATGCATAGGATCAGTGGTGTTCAACATATGTGGAACTTCTCAGAGGTTGGGCATGGAAAGGGGGAGCATGATGGAGTAGGTGCATGTATCAAAAGATCCTTTGCATGAGAAGAGTTAAAGTACAAAGAAAGTGTAAAGTTGACATATGCAAGATCAATTGTTGAGTGGTGCAATGATGCAATGGGTCCATGTAGTCAAGGTAATTCTTTAGTTCGTAGATTTTTTCATTTAGTGGATGATACTAACATTGCAAAATATGAGGATTGTTGTACACTAACAGGATCAAGCGAGGTACACTCTTTTAGAAGCTCCAATGCAGGTACATGGACTATCCATATGCGGAAGATGACATGCTTTTGTTCTTCATGTACACTTTGCGCATGGAATGATTGTGAGTCAACGAAGTGGGTTGAAAAATGGTATGTAAGAAGTCTAACCCCACTTGACACTTATCAGCTCTTGACAGCTCTACAAATCATGAAGATGCAATCATCCATTGACTTTGATCATGTATATATGGGACCTTGTAGAACCAGGTAATATATCTTACTTTCAGGTTTTATTTTGATGTTCATTAAATACATCTAACAAGATGAACATATCAATGTAGGGAACCTATATGCAGTGATTGTAGATGAAGACAATGAAGAGGGTACAAATTATAACTTGTTTTGTTGTATCGTGGCCAAAAAGAAATTGGAGGCCCTAGTTATAGATGGAGAAAACATAGAATATCCTACAGGTTTGGTGATTATTACTGGAACATGGCTTAGAAGGTACCTAGTTAAGAATGTTGTAGTTTGGTTGTTTGAGGACTTCAACACACATCAAAATATTCTTCACTACTCGAACGTTGTCATCACCACCAACGTTCATTTGATCAAATATAAGGGCAGACCTGGGAACAAGAACTTGTGGAAAGTGCGTGAGTCTAACCGCGAGGCAATACTTGACACAATAAAGAGTAGATTATACCCAGATGGTTCCCTGGATTGATTGGTAAGTATGCACATTGATTTTGTAAATTCATGTTATTCATATTTGCTTTATTTCAAGCGTTTACGTTTGATTGTTTAAGGGTTTACAAAATTGCATTAATGTAGATATGGAAAATGATGGTTATATGTTGCTCTCTATTTGATGCAGACCTAGGAGGCCCAAACTCACTCAAAGTGTCAACCTACCTTCAAGAGGCATCTAACAAGATTAAAAGGGCCTATTAGACCAATCAAAACAACTCCCAAAGTTTGAAAACAACCAGAAGTAGAATTTCCCACTTTCACCCTTGCAACCCTAGTATCAGTGTAAACCCAGTTTTAGGCCCTTAACTCCAACACTTACCAAAACACTTGAAAAACGAATGGATTATTTAGACACCCATTACATATTTACAAAACATATCTCAGGGTCAGACACAAGTCCTTTGGACCAAACTCCTGAAACTCCCACTCCTACTATGTCCTAATTAGGCTAATTAGGCCTAAATTACAAAGCAACCCACCTTAGGACTTATCACAAATAGCTAAAACTTTGGGGCCTCATTTCCCATCCCCTCAAACCACTAAATCCACAATTAGTTTCCAAAGTTGACTCTTCTAACATAGCAAACTATGAAACCTTTGATTTTTAGCCAAACCAAGAGGGTTTACTGAAAACCTACATTCCATGCCTCCTCATATCTCAAAAAAACTCAAACACTCTTAAGAAACCTTGCACATGCTTAATAATTCAAAATAAATGACCTCCCACTCATATTTTACCAAACCCTAGACTAAAACCTCCACTTTCACGCGTTTTCCCACATAAACTCAACAGGGACAACAACCCAATCTACTTTATTTCTTTCTCTCAACATAAAATACTCTACCTAACACCTAAAAATTCTCCATGAGACCCAATACACCAATCATAGTGAGCACAATTGGTATATGGGCCTTCAAAACATGATAAAAGCTACAAAACCCCAAAACAAGGTATACCTAAATGTCATCAGGAAAACAACTATAAGATGATTCAAATTCTCTTATAAACCTTCAAACTAGATGCAAAGAACTATTGATTCACAACACTACAACATCCATAAAGAATTTGTACAATCTAATGACTGTACATTACCGTACAGATCTAAAAAAGATGGAAAACTCAAAAAATTCCTCAAAACAATAAGAAATCAATTGGATTTTATTCCCAAAATCTCCAAGCCAACCTTTACAATGATGATTCCCACCTTTTTAAAGGTTTCCTTACCCAAGAAAACTGACATAACAGCCTCTAACTGAATTTTGAATCCCTTTATGGCCGTTGGAGTGCAAAATTACACTTGTTTACATATTCTTGTTAACAACACTTTGACTCCTTTTACATTATTTTACTATTTGACCCTCCTAGACATCTAAAACATTTGTGATGGTCTATTTAGACCTTATTGGACCCAAAACATGACCTTATGCATGAAAAGAAACATTAACCTACCTAGACCCCATTTGTCATCATTGACATTTTCTTAACATGTTTGACATCATTTACAATATGGAACAATGAGACATCAAAGTTACCATTTACATCAAGCATGGTATTCTTAGACCTTGTTAAGAGAAAATAAAATAAAGACACCCCTACCAACCTACTGATCACCCATCAACTTGCAAAGAATCAAATTTCTTGTGAGTAAGGTGTAGATGCTGTTGAAAAATGAGGTGTTTTCTTAGCTTAATACTCTGTAAAACTTCAATATTGCTGTTCTAAGTAAGTCTTTTCTTTGTTACATATATTCTTTGTGGATGATTATCTTGATTAATCCATTTTACTGTTGTAGAATGTAGAGAGAATTATTAAGAAGAACTAGACAGGATAATAGAAGGATCACACAAGATATACCGTGGAGAAACCCTTTCGGGAAAAAACTCCACCAAGAATTATTCTATTATTCAAACTCTGAATTACAATAGCTCCAATTCTTGCTTGAGAATGCTTCTTCTGTCTTTAACAATCTTCTTCACACCTGCAATAAAAATCTAAAAACTCTATTCAACTTGAATGAGATATAGAGACAATATGCAACCTTGTAATAATCAAATGGTGATAATTACAATGCATAAGCTCAAGCCCTTGAAAAGGTACGCCATATTCCTTCAAGTAGAGTTCTTCAGTGAAGACTAAAGCTTACAACATGTGTATCATGCATTTGGGTGTCCCAAACTGAAGCTACAACTTCTCCTTCACTTCGGTGATAATTCCAAAGCTATTCCTCAAAGATGGCACCCACAATTAAAGCTACTTAACTGAGCCATCAAAAATATCTTAACATGCATTGGAGTTAATTCCAATAAAGCATATTGGGCGCCCAAGTTGTCTTCAAGTGCTTTATTGTTAACTGAAACATTTACTCAACACCATTCCCAAAGAATGGTCATCCCTTGTTAACTGGAGGTAGTCCCTGTTATCTATCATACAACTCAATGTTATTTAGCCATGCATTACAAGTTAACTGAAGCTAACTACATGCAACTCAAAATAACTAAAATGCATGCAACATGCACTTGCATGCAACTGAAGATAACTGAATCGAACTGAACCGAACTGAATGTCAATCGGCAAGGAACATCAACTAAACTGCGGGAACTGGTGAAGGTGAGGCAGTCTAAACTGAACTTAACTGAACTTCAAGCATGCAAACATCAAATCCTAACTCCTAGGATCTTTACATGCATTAGAAGTGTTAACTGTTACTCTGTATAGTTAATCAACACAAGGTGAGTTTCACCTTACCATGTGAGTGTCCCATGTGTCCCTATTATTTAGGAACTCAATATGGACGCCCTCACATGCTTCTTACATTTAGAATTAATTACAAATGTCAATAATCATGATTATTTCATCAAATATTAATCTCACAATAATCTTAGTGTTGTTGAACACATTCCAAGAAACAAGGAGATACATGAAATAATTAATGTTTAGGATTTGCAAATTAATGGCAACCTATTTCCAACAGATGCTCCTGCACCACTATTTGGTGCAGGGGCACCAAGCTTCAGTGGTTTTCATTAGGGTTCAATGAAGTATTGTTTTGGATTGGATAAGGTCATATAGACCATTTATTGATGTAATAATTCTATTTTAGTGGTTATTAGTGAATTAGAAGGTTTTAGTTTCAAATTTTCTAAATTAGTGCAAAGTGTCATTTTTCAAATTTTGAAGTGTAAGAAATGCATTGTGGGGAAGCTGAGCGGTCAAGGAAGGCCAAAGGTCACTTGTGGAGTTGGTTTTCAATCAATTCTTGATTAAGGGAGTTGAATATATGTATGTGAATCTTGAATTAAGGAGTGTGTGGAGAAGAGTGGAAGATTTTGTACAAGCATTGATCAATAAAGCTTTGTTTTCTTTGTAAATCTGAGTTTGTTTTTCTCTTTTTCAGTGTTGTAGCAGTCAATTGCATGACCCTGTACTAAAGGGAATTGAATAAAAGTGTTTTTATTTGTGTATAGGGATGTGTTAGCCATGTTTTTTTTTTTGTGGCATTGAAATCCATCTTGTTTTGAGCTCTTAGGGTTGATTTTACTGTACGCGGGTTTGGAAGTCTAAATTTCAAGTTTTGAGGTCATCAAGTGATTTAATGGCTCATTCCACCTAATGTATATATTGTAGCTCATTGGAATGATTCCATTAGGTGGGGAATAGGTTATAATATGATTCTTGGAGCAGGGGAGATCATTTTGGAGTGATGGCATGTAGCCTTGGGTGTGAAAATGTGTAATTTTGAGTGAATTTGAGTGGTTTTAGAGTGTTAATGGATGAAATCCTTTGGGGTAGTCATTTGTGAGAGTCTTTTGAGAATTTATAGATATAATATGGTATGTTTGGGGTGTTGGATGTGATATTTAATTGTGGGAAGAGTGATTTTCAATAAGGCTCCTTGGAAAACCTAGGTTTGGTGGCTTGAGAGTGAGGGTTTAGTGGATTGGTAGCTTGGTGAGCGATTGGAGCTCTGAAAATTGTGAAATATTAAGTTTGGTAACCTATTTAATGACTTTCCATGGTGTTTGACTTGATTGTAGGTGTTTGGGAAGGTGTCTCTTTGGAAAAGAGGCCTAATTGGCATAGTTGACCCTACAATATAGTGGGATTTTGGAGAATACATTGAAAAACCCATCTTCAGGCCTCCTGTGACCTTATGACCACTTTAAACACCTGTGTTTAAGCCTGCACATGCTTAATAATCCTTAATATTATGCTGTCCCCAAACTTCACCCACTTTTAGTCTCTAAAACCTCAATTTTCCATTAAAAAATGTGCTTCTCTCAACTAGGGCTTCATGCCCAAACATACACATGACCTCCCCAATCCTTGCAAACCTTCAAAAACATCAAACCCCACTAGATCTCACTAAAACCAATTGGTTCTAGCCTTCTTCAAAGTAAATTCTTCAATTTGCTACTTCAACCCATGCCTTTTAGGCCTGAATTCATGCATTTTATACTTGATTGTCTTTTGAATTTTCACTAACGAAATTATATATTAAATTATATGTTTATCTTATTTTCCTCTTCTAGGAGTAGGTGTTGGAACACTTGAAGGAGTAGGTATTGAAACACCTCAGGGAGGAGGTGTTGAAACACCTGAAGGAGATAAAGAAAAAGAGATGCTTAAAGAGGTATGTGTTTATTTTATTTTTTGTTTGGTAAATATGTTCCTATTACTAACAATTGTATGCTAACTTGTATCAATTTGATTTTTTTGTGTTCACCTATATAGATTGACATTGCAAAAATTGGTATGATTGGTTCTTTCAGAGGGGCATATTCTAGGACTCATGACGGTTTGAAGAGACGTATATATATGAGGTAATCAAGATTTCAATTTTAGTGTTCAATTATAATTCAATGTATATTGATTTTGATGTTAATTATTCAATTTGAAATTATATAATACAACTAATCTCAATTGTGGTTTGAATTTTTCTTGTGCAGTTACCTTTAGAGCCAAAGAGTGCTTCAAAGAGGCTCCATTTTGATGATCCACTAGTAGTTTAGGATGAGATAGACATTTTGGCATGTATATTATGAATATATATCGAGATGGCATATGCCACACTTTGTAAAAATTTGTTTGAGTTGGTGTTGATGCCATTTTTGTATATGGACATACATTTGATTATTGGATAATTTGATAAATAGAAGTTGAGAATCAAAATAATTTGTTCATCATGTGCATGTTTAAACTGTTCAAAAATTTAATCTTCAACAATAGTTAAAAATCAATGTACAATATCATAAAAAATAATGGTTCTATTATATAGTTGATAATAAAAACTAATGAATAATGGTTAAATCATATCATATATTGCTTAGTTATATTATGGTTAAATTATATAGTTTAAACAACTTTGAAGACAAGAACAATCGTAAAGTTTAACATTTTAACTTTAAAGTTTAAATACACAAATTTCATTGTCTCACACTACATATTTCATATTGCATTATCATTACATATTGAAATAAAAAAATATCATAGTTTTATGTTGATAAACATGCCAAAGTGATGCAGAGAAGGGTGGAAAACTCTCAACAAACCAACTACCCTTTAATCTTCCTTTCAGACACAAAACACCATTGGACAGTCAAGAGTAGGGTACATAAGCACTAAATCAACAATCATCTTCCAATGAAACACTCACCAACACTCCAAAACTCAGAACCCTCACTTTTGACAAGTTTCAAAGGGGGTTTATTGAAAACCTCACCTCCAAACTTCTCCTCACCATTTGAATGCCTCCAACACCTTCAAATATGTCTACCCTTGCTTAATTAACTCTTAGAAAGTGCTACCCCAAGTGTTTTCCATCACTACCTACTCTTAACCTCCAAATTTCACTCGAAACACACATTCTTGACAACTAGGCATCATGCCCAAACCCCCAAATGGCCACCCCTTTTCTTGAAATCATGCACACATGCCCCCTACACCTAATTATGCCATTCCACTAAGTTATAGTAGAATACAATGGGTGGAAAAGACATTTGGTGGAAATTTCCACGATGCCCCTGTGGAAAAAGCATGAATTTAGGCCTAGGAGGCATAACTTGAAGTAGCAGATTAAAGCAATAGTTTGGAAGAAGGTTAGAACCTAGTTGTTTTAGTGTTATTAGGTGGATTTTGATGTGATAGAAGGTCTGCAAAGGCAAGGTAGGTCATTTGGATGTTTAGGCAAGAAGCCCTAGTTGAACAAAGAGTGAAAATGGGTGAAATTGAGAGGTTTTAAGAAGGAAATGTGTGAGAAATTTGGGGACAACATAATTTCAAGGTGAATTAAGTTTTTGCAGGGTGAAATAAGAGTGTTTGAAAAAAATTTGAGGTTTAAAAAAGGTTTGGAGATGGGTTTTTCAATAAACACCTGCTTATTTGGTGAAAAATGAGGGTTTCATGAGAGAGGGTCTTAGCAAGCGAGTTTTGACTCAGTGGTTGAAGGAATTTTGGTTTTGGAGGTAGTTTGAGGACTGTCCAATGATATTTTGATTGACGCGCTAAATCACTTTGAGCTACATTCAACCGACTGAATCCCTTAAGAGTCCAAATTGCAAAATGGCTGCAAACTTCAACATGATGTTACTCAGACACCGTGAGGCTTAGAAACTTGTTGTTTGAGCCTATGAGATTTTTTTGTGCCCCTCTACAATAACCTCTCTCAGTTTTTGCTATCTAGGAGGCATTCTCCTGTGGCAGCGAGATTTTTCTTGGGAAAAAATTTGTCCAATGCAAGTAGTGCAAAGTTGCAAAGTAGTGCAACTTTTGTTCTGCAACTCGTGTGACCAAAATAACTATTCAAATGCATCCAAGTAGGTATTCTTATGCTAGGAATGGGCCTTTTTCGCACCCAAATCGCTCTGAGCTACGTTCAATTGGCTGAATCCCTTAAGAGTCTGAAGTGCAAATGGTTGCAAACTTTAGCATGATGTTACTCAAACACCGTGAGGCTTAGAAAATTCTTGTCAAAACCAAGGGATCATGTTGTGCCCATCTAA
Source organism: Sequoia sempervirens (assembly GCA_007258455.2). Lineage (NCBI taxonomy): Eukaryota > Viridiplantae > Streptophyta > Pinopsida > Cupressales > Cupressaceae > Sequoia > Sequoia sempervirens. The sequence goes on along the minus strand of VDFB02280466.1, from coordinate 361,781 downwards.
AATAACCTCTCTCAATTTTTTCTATCTCAAAGGCGTTCTCCTATGGTGGCGAGATTTCGCTAGGGAAAAAAGTTGTCAAATGCAAATAGTGCAAAGTTGCAAAGTGGTGCAACTTTCGTTCTGCAATTCGTATGACCAAAGTCATTGTTCCAACACATCCGAGTGGGTATGTTTACACTAAACATTGTCCTATTTCGCAACCAAAATGTGTCAAATTGCTCTGAGCTACGTTCAACCGACTGAATCCCTTAAGAGTTCAAAGTGCAAAATAACTGCAAACTTTAGCATGACGTTACTCAGAAATCATGAAGCTTAGAAACTTCTCATCTAAGCCTTTGAGATCATGTTGTGCCCCTCTACAATAACCTCTCTTGGTTTTTGCTATCTTGAAGGTGTTCTCCTATGAAGGCGAGATTTTGCTTGGGGAAAATGTTGTCAAATGCAAGTAGTGCAAAGTTGCAAAGTGGTGCGAATTTCGTTCTGCCACTCGTGTGACCAAAAAACTATTTCAATGCATCTAAGTGGGTACATTTACGCTAGGCATGGTCCTCTTTTTCACCCAAATGCACCGAATCACTCGGAGCTACGTTCAACCGGCTGAATCCTTTAAGAGTCTAAAGTACAAAATGGCTGCAAACTTCAGCATGACGTTACTCAGACACCGTGATGCTTAGAAACTCCTCGTCTAAGCCTATGGGATCATGTTGTTCCCCTATAAAATAAAATCTCTCAGTTTTCACTATCTCGAAGGTTTTTTCCTATGGCAGTGAGATTTCGCTTGGGGAAAATAATGTCAAATGCAAGTAGTGCAAAGTTGCAAAGTGGTGCAACTTTCATTCTGCAACTCGTGTGACCAAAATAATTGTTCTAACATGTCTGAGTGGGTACATTTATGCTAGGCATGGTTGTATTTCACACCCAAACGCACCAAATCGCTCTGAGCTACGTTCAACCAACTGAATCCCTTAAGAGTTCGAAGTGCAAAATGGCTGCAAACTTCAACATGACGTTACTTAGACACCATGAGGCTTAGAAACTTCTCATCAAAGCTTATTAGATCATGTTGTGGCCCACTACAATAACCTCTCATAGTTTTCACTATCTCAGAGGTGTTTTCTTGTGGCGGCAAGATTTTGCTTGGGGAAAAAGATGTCAAATGCAAGTAGTGCAAAGTTACAAAGTGGTACAACTTTTGTTCTATAACTCGTGTGACCAAACTAACTGTTCCAACGCGTCTGAGTGGTAAGCTTATGTTAAGAATAGTCATCTTTCACACACAAACATGCTGAATCGCTCTGAGCTACGTTCAACCGGCTGAATCCCTTAAGAGTCAGAAGTGCAAAATGGTTGAAAACTTCAGCATGACGTTACTCGAATACCGTGAGGCATAGAAAATTCTCGTGTGATCCTATGGGATTGTGTTGTTCCTCTCTACAATAACCTCTCTCGGTTTTTGCTATCTCACAGGAATTTTCCTATGGTGGCGAAATTTCGCTTGGGGAAAAAGTTGTCAAATGCAAGTAGTGCAAAGTTGCAAAGTGGTGCAACTTTCATTCTGCAACACGTGTGACCAAACTAACTATTCCAATGCATCTAAGTGGGTACGTTTATACTAGAATGGTCCTCTTTCACACCGAAACGTGCTGAATCACTCCAAGCTACATTCAACCGGCTGAATCCCTTAAGAGTCCGAAGTGCAAAATGGTTGCAAACTTCAACATGACATTACTTGGACACCATGATGCTTGGAAACTTCTCATCTAAGCCTATGAGATCGTGTTATGCCCCTCTACAATAACCTCTCTCATTTTTCACTATCTCAAAGGCATTCTCCTGTGGTGTCGAGATTTTTCTTGGAGAAAAAAGTTGTCAAATGCAAGTAGTGCAAATTTGTAAAGTGGTGCAACTTTCGTTCTGCAACTCATATGACCAAACTAACTATTCATACGCATATGAGAGGGTACGTTTATGCTAGAAATGGTCCTCTTTCACACCCAAATGCGTTACTTGGACATTGTCACGCTTAGAAAATTCTCATTTGAGCCTATGGGATAGTGTTGTTCCACTCTACAATAACCTCTCTCGATTTTTTATATCTTGTAGACGTTCTCCTATGGCGGCGAGATTTCGCTTGGGGAAAAAGTTGTCAAATGCTAGTGTAAAGTTGCGAAGTGGTGCAACTTTTGTTCTGCAACTCCTGTGACCAAACTAACTATTCCAACGCATCTAAGTGGGTATGTTTATGCTAGGAATGGTCCTCTTTCACACCCAAATGCATCGAATCGCTTCGAGCTACGTTCAATCAGGTAAATCCCCTAAGAGTCTGAAGTGCAAAATGGTTGCAAACTTCAACATGATGTTACTAAAACACCATGAGGCTTAGAAACTTCAGGTCATAGCCTATGGGATCATGTTGTGCCCCTTTACAATAACCTCTCTTTGTTTTTACTATCTCAGAGGCGTTCTCTTGTGGTGGCGAGATTTCGCTTGGGGAAAAAGTTGTCAAATACATGTAGTGCAAAGTTGCAAAGTGGTGCAACTTTCCTTCTGCAACTTGTATGACCAAACTAACCATTCCAACACATATGAGTGGGCACGTTTATGCTAGACATGGTCCTCTTTCCCACCCAAATGCACCGAATCACTCTGAGCTACGTTCAACCGGCTGAATCCCTTAAGAGTCCAAAGTGCAAAATGGTTGCAAATTTTAGCATGACGTTACTTGGACACCGTGACACTTAGAAACTTCTCGTGTGAGCCTATGAGATCATGTTGTGCCCCTGTACAATAACCTCTCTTATTTTTCACTATCTTAGAGGCGTTCTATTGTGGCGGCGAGATTTCACTTGGGGAAATTTTTTTCAAATGCAAGTAGTGCAAAGTTGCAAAGTGGTGCAACTTTTGTTCTGCAACTCGTATGACCAAAATAAATATTCCAATGCATCTGAGTGGGTATCTTTACACTATAAATGGTCCTCTTTCACATCCAAACACGTCAAATCACTCTGAGCTACGTTAAATCGACTAAATCCCTTAAGAGTCTAAAGTGCAAAATGGATGCAAGCTTCAACATGACGTTACTCGGATACCGTCATGCTTAGAAACTTCTTTTCTAAGCCTATGGGATCGTGTTGTGCCCCTATACAATAACCTCTCTTATTTTTTTCTATCTTAGAGGTGTTCTCCTGTGGCAACGATATTTCACTTGGGGAAAAAGTTATCAACTGCAAGTAGTGCAAAGTTGTATAGTGGTGCAAATTTCGTTCTGCAACTCGTGTGACCAAAGTAACTATTCTAACGCATCTGAGTGGGTAATTTTATGCTAGGAATGGTCCTCTTTTTCACCTAAACGCACCGAATCGCTTTGAGCTATGTTCAACCAACTGAATCCCTTAAGAGTCTGAAGTGCAAAATGGCTATAAAATCCAACATGACGTTACTCGGACACCGTGATACTTAGAAAATTCTCGTCAAAGCCTATGGAATCATGTTTTACCCCTCTAAAATAACCTCTCTTAGTTTTCACTATCTCATAAGCGTTCTCTTGTGGTGGCGAGATTTCACTTAGGGAAAAAATTGTCAAATGCAAGTAGCAGAAAGTTGCAAAGTGGTACAACTTTCGTTCTGCAACTCGTGTGACCAAACTAACTTTTCCAATTCATTCAACTGGGTATTTTTATGCTAGGCATGATCCTCTTTTGCACCCAAACACCCTGAATCGCTCCGAGCTACGTTTAACTGATTGAATCCCTTAAGAGTCTGAAGTGGAAAATGACTTCAAATTTCAGCATGACATTAGTCGAACACCCTGAGGCTTAGAAACTTCTCGTTAGAGCCTATGGGATCGTGTTGTGCCCCTTACAATAACCTCTTTCAGTTTTTTCTATCTTGGAGGCATTTTCCTGTGGCGGTGATAGTTCACTTGACGAAAAAGATGTCAAATGCAAGTAGTGCAAAGTTGCAAAGTGGTGCAATTTTTGTTCTGCAACTTGTGTGACTAAACTAACTATTCCAACATGTACAAGTGGGTACTTTTACACTAGGCATGGTCCTCTTTCACACCCAAATGCACCGAATTTCTCTGAGCTACGTTCAATCGACTGAATCCCTTAGGAGTCTAAAGTGCAAAATGACTACAAACTTCAACATGACATTACTCGAACACCGTGAGGATTAGAAATTTCTCATCTGAGACTATGGGAATGTGTTATGCCCCTCTATAATAAATTCTCTTGGTTTTCACTATCTCAGAAGTGTTTTCTTGTGGCAACGAGATTTCGCTTGGGGAAAAAGATGTCAAATGCAAGTAGTGCAAAATTGCAAAGTGGTGTAACTTTTGTTCTGCAACTTGTGTGACCAAACTAACTGTTCCAATGCATCTTCGTGGGTACATTTATGCTAGTAATGGTCCTCTTTTGCACCCAAATGCGTCAAATCGCTCCAAGCTACGTTCAATCGGCTGAATTCCTTAAGAGTCTGAAGTGCAAAATGGCTGCAAACTTTAACATGATTTTACTTGGACACCGTGACACTTAGAAACTTCTTGTCTGAGTCTATGGGATTTTGTTGTGCCCCTCTATAATAAACTTCTCTCAGTTTTCACTATCTCGAAGGCATTCTTTGTGGTGGCGAGATTTCGCTTGGGGAAAAAGTTGTCAAATGCAAGTGGTGCAAAGTTGCAAAGTGGTGCAACTTTCATTCTGCAACTTGTGTGACCAAACTAACTATTCCAACACATCTGAGTGGGTACGTTTATGCTAGGCATGGTCCTCTTTCTCACCCAAATGCACTGAATCGCTCCAAGCTATGTTTAACCGACTGAATCTCTTAAGAGTCCAAAGTACAAAATGGTTGCAAACTTCAACATGGCATTAATTGGACATCGTGAGGCTTAGAAACTTCTCATTAGATCCTATGGGATCATGTTGTGACTCTCTACAATAACCTCTCTCGGTTTTTTCTATCTTGGAGATGTTTTCTTGTGGTGGTGAGATTTCACTTGGGGAAAAAGATGTCAAATGCAAGTAGTGCAAAGTTGCAAAGTGGTACAACTTTCATTCTGCAACTCGTGTGACCAAAATAACTGTTCCAACACATCCAAGTGGGTACGTTTACACTAGGAATGGTCCTCTTTCACAATGAAAATGCGCTGAATCGCTCCAAGCTACGTTCAATCGGCTGAATCCCTTAAGAGTCTGAAGTGCAAAATGGCTGGAAACTTTAGCATGACATTACTCAGACACCGTGAGGCTTAGAAACTTCTCATTAGAGCCTATGGGATCATGTTGTACCCCTCTACAATAACCTCTCTCAGTATTCCAACGTGTCTGAGTGGGTATTTTTATGCTAGAAATGGTCCTCTTTTGTACTCAAATGCGCCGAATCGCTCTGATCTACATTCAACTGGCTAAATCCCTTAAGAGTTTGAAGTGCAAAATGGCTACAAACTTTAGCATGACATTACTCGGACATTGTGATGCTTATAAACTTCTCTTCTGAGCCTATGGGATCATGTTGTGCCTCACTACAATAACCTCTCTCGATTTTTGCTTGGAAGGAAAATAAGTGTGTCTAAGTCAAGAGCAAGTCCGCGTAATCTTGGCAAGGAACAAGCAATGTCCGCCATGCCCATGGTCAAGGAAAATGTCCAAGATGATGCAAAGTCTGCTTGGGAGAGAAAAGATATGTCCAAGATGCTGTCAAGTCTAACTTTGGCTTGAATAATTCCTATCCAAGACAATTGTAAAGTTCGCCCAACTCAAAGCATACATGGAAAAGATCACGTAAAGTCAGCCCAACTCAAAGCATACATGGAAAAGACAACTTAATGTCTACCCCAAGCTGAAAATAGGAGATGATAAACATATCTTGAAGTCCACCTTAGTCCAAGATCAAAGGGGACATCCAACACACTAAGATGGTGCCTCGTCATCTTCCAACCAATCAAATTGTTCCAAGCTAGCATGTCTAGGTTCAATGAACCTGACACTTCATAATACAACAAATTTTTATTGTTGGTTTATATTTAGCAGAAGGACAAGTGTCCCCAAATGTAATTTTCTCATTGGTTGAGAGGTAGTTAGTTGTGAAAAACCCTAATTAGGGTTTTATTTTGTAATATCGGTCGTTGATTTGAAATCAATATTGGCCATTGAATTGTATTCGAGCCTATAAATTGAGCTCACCCCTCATTTTAAAACATGGGAGCATCCATCACATACTACTAGTTCACTACCTTGTCTATGCTTTCGTTTACTATTATGATTTGATAGATTTTTTCCAAGCATCCATCGCTTGTCTGAAAGCACTTGTTGTAGGCTCTTAGCCATAGTAGCAAGATAGTGAACTGTTTGATAAAATGCTTTGGTAGACATGTATGAAAAATGTGGTAGCATAGAAAAGGTAGTAAACTATTTGAAAAAATTCCTCAAAGAAATGTGGTCTCATGGTGATGGAATGCCATGACAATCCGGGGAATTTTCTTGTCATGGCATTCCATCACCATGAGACCACATTTCTTTGAGGAATTTTTTCAAATAGTTCACTACCTTTTCTATGCTATTGCTTACTATTACGCTTTGATGAATTTTTTCCAAGCATCCATATATCTTGTTCGAAAGCACCTATTTTAGACTTTTAGCCATAGCAACAAGGCAGTGAATTGATTGATAAAATGCTTTGGTAGACATGTATGAAAAATGTGGTAGCATAGACAAGGCAGTGAATTGATTGATAAAATGCTTTGGTAAACATGTATGAAAAATGTGGTAGCATAGACAAGGCAGTGAACTATTTGAAAAAAAATCCTCAAAGAAATGTGTTCTCTTGGTGATGGAATGCCATGACAAGCACATTGAGACCACATTTATTTGAGGCATTTTTTTGAATAGTTCACTGCCTTGTTGGTGCAGGATACCAAGCCTCCTAATATGGTACTGAATGGTCATGGATGGAATTGCGGTTAAGATAGGAGAGTTTGAGTTTTTTTTTGTTTCAATAAGGTCTACTTAGACCATTCTCATGTTTCCAAAATGATTTGGAGTTTTCATTTGATAATTTGGCCATAACTTGTAATCATGTTAAAAGTTGTCAAGATGGTCAAATTTTGTCAAGGTAAGTAGAATAGGAAGTCATTTAAGAGGGTCTAGGGGATTAGGAAATAATAAAGAGTCAGAAGGAGGAAAATGTCAAATTTGTAAGTTGCATAAATGCAAAAAATTTGAAAACCAATAGTTACCTCCTTTGAAAAGTTGTTACTTGGTAGTCATAGACATTGGGAGAAGTTGGATTTGAATGTAATCATTATAAAAGCCTAAAAAATGGCTCATGTAGGGTTGATGAATGCAGTTTGAAGATTGTACACATTTTGTTTTTATGAAATACAATGTTCTCAACAACTTTTTTCCTATTTTTCTAAAATTTGAAGGCTTGGTATGGACCCGTATAGCTTTCCTTTGCTCTAAAAATTATTAGATGTTGTAGGTACATGTGTTGGCTCTCTAATGCTTTAGATTTTAGGTCTTAATTGTGCAAATTGAGGGAGAAATCTTTATTTTTTTGGGACTGCTCATTTAGCCTATTTTGGGGGTTTTGAAAGGGAACAAAATGGGTTTCTAAGCCTTCCACTCACTGTATAGTCTAGTAACTTAGTGTATAGGCTTAGATAGGTGAAATAAACATGTATGTATCTTTTTTTGTGCAGGGAAGGCGTATTTCTTGATTTCGGTGAGTCCCTAGGGTTGTTTCCATTGGAAAATGCATGAATTTAATGGGTACAAACCTGAATCTGATGATGGGGTGTTAGGAAAAGTTATCTTATGAAATTTTAAGCTTGTGGGGATGAAGTCAAGGGTGTTTGACTAGGTGGAAAGTTTGGGAAGGGCCTGGAAGTGTCTTTTTCAATAAACCCTCATCAAAAGTGCACAAAACAAGGGTTTTTGGGTTTGGTGTGGAGGTAGCCTTACAAATGAAATATTAGAGTGTTTGCACAAGTTTAAGAGGGGGGTCCTTTGTAAAATTGATCTATTTGGAGGCCTAAAATGGTGAGAAAGTCAGTTTTCTCAAATTTGTTCCAAAGGAGTCATATGGGGGGATAAGATATGTTTTGTAACTTTGTAATGGGTGTTTGAATCATCCTTTTTTTTCAAATGTTTTGGGAAGTTGTGGAGTTAAGTGCTTAAAAACTGGTTTGCATTGCTACTAGGTTTGTAAGGGTGAAAGTGGGAAATCCTACCTCTAGTTGATTTCAAAATTTGGGCGTTGTTTGGATTGGTCCAATAGATCCTTTTAATCTTTTGAGATTCTTCTTGAAGGCAAGTTGACACTTTGAGTGGGTTTGGGTCTCCGGTCTTTGCATCACTATGCTATTGCTTCTTATTATGCTTTGATAGATTTTTCCCAAGCATCCATAGCTTGTTTACAAACACCTATTTTAGGCTTTTAGCCATAACAACAAGGCAGTGAACTATTTGATAAAATGCTTTGGTAAGCATGTGCAAAAAATGTGGTAGCATAGACAAGGCAATGAATTGTTTGAAAAAATGCCTCAAAGAAACATGGTCTCATGGTGATGGAATGACATGAAAATTCATAGCAATTTGCATGTCATGGAATTCCATCACCATGAGACCACATTTCTTTCAAGCATTTTTTTCAAGCAGTTCATTACCTTGTCTATAGTATTGCTTGCTATTATGCTTTTGATAGATTTTTCCAAGCATCCATAGCTTGTTCGAAAGCACTTGTTTTATGCTTTTAGCCATAGCAACAAGGGAATGAACTATTTGAAAAAATACTTTGGTAAAAATGTATGAAAAATGTGGTAACATAGACAAGGCAGTGAACTATTTGATAAAATACGCCAAAGAAATCTAGCCTCATAGAATGCCATGATAACAAAATGCAATTGGCAGTTGCTCCTACTTATTAGTTATGCAATGTGAAATAATTGCATAACTGCTTAGGTTGACTTTATAAAAACTATATTGTAATTGAAATTTTGTCATCTATCTAGTTATTAGTTATGCAGTGTGAAGTAATGCTTTGACTTTGAAAGATGTGCAATAAAATGTAATCAATGATATGAATATAAACTACAATTTATTTTATTTTACAATTCATTAGTTAAAATATTTATTTCATTTGTTCTCTATATCTCTATATGCTATGGAAATACCTTTCAATTTCAAAATAAATAAGTTTTATCTCTTGTTCTACAATTTTTTACATTTTTTTAAAATATGATTTTTTCCCAACTTTTAAAAAAAATCTTATACTTTTGGTTTGTCAATTTTTTTCCCAAAAGATTTTTGCTGCTATGCATTGGAAGCATGAAGCATACACGTGAATACACACACTATACGTCAAATATACATGTGAATAAGTGAAGCATACATGTGAATAAGTGTGGCACAAGTAATTGAAGCATTCCAAAGGATACAAACCACTAGGAATGGAGCTTATTTACACAATACACTTTAGATGGAGCTTATTGAGCAATCAACAATAATTAATTAAGCATTAGATGTAAAAAAAAATCCATGCCTACAACATGCATACGATTTACACAATATGCATGATAACATCATTCAAGAATGGCAGTAGCAAAATAAGATTTTTTTAATCAAAAAGCCGTAAGGTATACAATGATATATATTGATAAAAGTATATACAATATATCCAAAAAAGCCATACAGGCTTAGTACAAAGGAGCCATATTATGGAAAAAAAATGTCATGTATACATCACTTGTACAAAACATATGTTCCAAAATGCCACATAGGCATACAACAAACAACCCTAATACAGTCATTTCCCTCTAGGGGAAGGAAATAGATCCCGTGCTACCTTCAAAATTCTGCTGGATGGAGTGACTGTTGGTTCTCTAGTCTTTCAAACACTCTCGATAGTCCTTTCTTCACTCTGGACCTTCAACTAATACAATAAAATGTAAAGATGTTAATACATAGAAATTAAATTGTTGAATGACATAGAACAAAATATAATCACTTACTACATATAGATAGTCATCATTCACATTTACATCATTACCACATCCACGATCTAGAGTGATAACCACCTATAGCAAACATCAAGATAAAAATTAAGCTACAAAAAAGTATCGTGAAAATTTTCTATAATAGACCATAAAAGATAAAATATGATGTCAAATTGACTAATCTTTTGCATACCTCTCTCAACAGATCATAACTAGCTATTGTTGTAGCAACTTCGTAGTCCATCGTGCCACCAACATCACCAGGTATGTTTGATGTCAACATCTGCAAATGGTAAATGAAAGAGTAAATGGTAGGGTGAACTATTAAATGTTAATGGGATGGGATTAGGAAGGAATAAAGGAACAAAAAGTGAATTAGGAGAAGATAATGTGACACAATCAAGGAATACAAATGCAATGTTTGTGTTTCTCATCAATTTTTTAGATTTGTATATGAAAAATTATGAAAACTAGCTAAAATTGTTTTACAAGACCATTATTGAATAAAGGCTACTTGAGTGTAAGGTCCTTGAGGAAATGAATTGCGAGGTGTGGAGGTCGAAGGTCCACTAGGAAACTGTTTCAAATCCAAAGCATGTTATGAGACAAACATTCAAATATAAAATTCAATTGTTCAAATGCAATAATAATATCTTTGATACTAGTTGCATACCTATGGACTCAACGTCGAGAACGAATAAGGGTCTGTAGGAATGGGGCATGTCTCATGAACACTCCAACCTTGAAATTTCATCAAATCAAAATTCTACTAATTTACTTATTCTTAAATTTCAAAATATAATTTAATAAACAACATTAAATGAACTTGCTAAATTTTACCTGATTGTCAATGCTGAATGTATCATTCAACAAATCATCTGTGAAATCCATCATCTCTGCAACTGATGTAGGTTGTGTAGCCAAATATCGAGTACTCTGATAATTTTGCATGCAAACTGCACCACAAGCACCACAATGGTGGGGTGGAGCTTGGGGCCTACACGTCTCCTCCACACCAAGCTCTACTAGAGGCCTCACACACTGTAAAATGGTCCGGGTGAGTGAGTCAATTGACTCCAGCGTGTCCACCTCTACACTATCTTTAACAATGGAAGGAACAATGACATGCTCCACCATGGGTCTAGCCAAGGGTCTCAGTGCCAATTGTGGATTACGTCGTGCAACAGGCCTATCATGTGTGGAGCCCCCACCTCTACCTTGAAATTCTAAGATGTCAAAATAATTTGGCATCTTATTGAGGATAAAATCACAATAGAGTTTCCTCAAAAAGTATTGTGGTACCTCATGGTTATTGCATGGAGGTTAGTCAAATACCATCCACCACCGGTCCCAAAATTTATTTTTAATTAACTCATGGTGGCACTAATGGACGGGGAACCTCCTCAATGTATGAGACAAAGGTGTGTTGGTTTTTGGGTCTATAAATAGGACACACAAGTCGACTTTTCTAATTTTTTGTTTTTTAACATTTGCATATGACAAACCTCTAGCATAATATTGTCTCATCTCATGCCTCTTATTTGACCAAAAAATTATTTTCTCGATCATTTTTCCTACAGGAGATACAATTGACTTCAATGATTCAAAAATTCCTCTCATATAAGGGTGGGTTTCGACATGCTCAGTTAATCTTCCAATTAATTTTTCAATGTCTCTTTTATTGTTTTCAATTTGATTTAGAATATTTTCTTGTAATCCTTGAGGATGCCTATGAATTGATGTAGGGGTTTCAGGTTTTTCTTGAATAGGAGGCTCTTCCTGAGGGTGTGACTGTGAGTTCTCAAATTTTGGAGGTGGAGATTCAATCCTTGATAATTAGAATAAAATTTTAATATAAAAACCTATTTCAATCTGCATTCTAAATCAAATTCGAAATAAATAGAATAAAAATACATACCTCTTCACAATCTTCAATGTCTCTGACATGTTGGCGGCATCCTTGTGAAAGATAGCAAGCTAACAATGCAAATAATGAATGATATTTAGTGAGCGCGAGTTGCAGGCCTCAAATCCTCCAAGCCAAGCCGCGGGTTGAAGAGAAATAAGGGTTTGAAACATGTTTTTTGATTTCATTTAGCTTTTCAATTTGGGGTATGCCAAATGACTCCAAGTCATTTGGCGTGTGCCAAATTTGGCGCTCACCAAATTTGGCATGCGCCAAATGGCCAATTTCGCCCTTTTTTTGCAAATTTTTACAATTTGACACCTAAATTGTGTCACAGATTGGTGCACTTACCCAGGTACTGTATACATTTGACCAAATTTATATATCTAATTGTCCTACTACTATAATTTCCTTCAGCTAAATTTTGTTTTTATACTTATGTGATCGATGTATGTTTTTGTGATCAATGTAGTTTCTATTTGATGAGGTTATTGTGTCTTGAAGGTTTATTTATTTAAGGGTGCACGAAAAAAGTTTTAAATCCTTGAAAATCTTTGAATTTATTGGGTTTTTTAATTTTCCAAATCTGCGCTAAGTCTAGGCTTTGTGTCCAAGTCCGAGTCAAAAAATCAGCTTGCCAAGTCTAAGTTGAGTCCAAGTCTTGGAACTATGGTCCCATGTCAATCTCTGAAAAATTCCACCATGTTGTCACTGCACTACTTTGATTAAAATTATAAACTAATCATGCTAGGTCTACATCCTCCTCTCTTGTAACCCAAAAATGTAATCATCCTTAAAAACCAAATTGGGATACTTCTAAGGGCTGAATTCTAAACCATGATGGATCTCCTACCAAAGCATCTCAGTATGGTCTACATCTCCAGTCCATTGTCCAACATGATCCTAGGAAGTAGGAAATTTTATCTACTCAATAAGAAAGCATGAACCTCAATATATCTCATGATGGTGTCCCAAAATTGATGCAGATTAGTCCCTGACAAGAAGCTAATGCAGAAGATGACAGTAGTGTCAAATCTAAAAATAACTATCCTAAGAATGCTTTTGATATCATAAGCTGATAACACCTCATCAACACTTAATCTCCAAGTGTCTAAAGGTGGTCTGAAGTACACCAACTCATACAACCATCTATAATAATTAGTACATCATCTAAATATATATAGAGCAACAACATGAAATGAATACAATAACCATCACTCACTATTTGTGTGAAATGTGGGAATTATTAGTAAATCAACACAAACACCAATGAGACGTATTACATGAAAGATTTGAATCAAATAAATACTCTATTTGCAATAAGAAAATCTTAAAAAAATTCCATTGTTCTCTATTCTCAAGGATTTATTAAACCATCTTGGCTATCGGATTTTGTTTATGCACTATGGTTATTAAAATGACAACTTGAAAAATGAGATGCTATTCAACATGCAAGCCAATTAAGTTCCTACATGAAACTAATGTGATGAAAGCTATGATGCTATGATAATGGAGATTATGATGAATGGATAATGTTACTTAACTATGTGATACAAATGTTGTGATAAGAAGTTAAAATGATTCTACATATGCTCAAATGATTAGTGATATGATAATCTAAAATGCAATTATAAAGAAAAACATGATTTAAAATGCAACTATAAAGCAAAAAATGATTCTATATGCAATTACAAAGCAAAAAATGATTCTAAATATAGACTCCAAATGCTCCAATGATCCAAAGCTATTCCTACATGATAATTCTACTCAAATGTGGGATGCAAAATACTATGGCAAAGGGTTGTATTTATAGGCTTTTCCAAACATCTTGTGATGTGGCAGCGATCGATGGTCCAAATTCAGACAAGAGGGATGCATGAAGGAGATGGAGAGAATCATGAAGAATGTTCCCTTGACCAAAGACAACATGCCAAATGGATGGAGGAATCAAGTGTGTGAGAAAAAGACCATGTGTTTGAAAGTTTGTTGAAGAAGTTTGTGAGGAATAAGCCGCGTGTTTGAAAATTTGTTGAAGATAATTCTAACTAAAGATTAGAATTATTTAATTTCATGTGACCTTGGTGAGGTGACATGAAAAGTTGTAGACATGTGCATGAATTCCAAACTTGGGATTAGTGAGAATTAATTAAATAAAACAAACTTTTGAAATTCGTTTATTTAATTAAATTAGAGGAATGTGATTTTAGATTTGGAGAATTAGAAGATATGAACTATATAAATAAAATGAGAATTTATTTATAAGTAGTTGACATATTAATTAAATAACTAGTATTTAATTAATTAAATGACTTGACCAATTTTAGGTGTATACATTTTTCCCCTCTTTGAAGTAATGTGTTTACACATTGCTTCAAAGAAAAATTTGCTGCTGATGTTGATAATTTTTCTTTTCGATGCCCCAGAGGTTGATTTTCAGATGATGATGGATATATGCCCCCTTAGGAGATAAATTGATTAATTTTTGAATTTTTTAGGATTTTTTGGAATTTTTGAAAATTTTGATGATTTTTGATGATTTGATGATGATCTCAAAATTTTACGCTTCAGAAATGATTTATCTCCCGAAAAATGATGTTAAAGTCACTTGGTGATGATTTGATGAATTAAAGCCCCTTTAAAAATAAAATAAAACATCCCCATAAAAATGCCACTTAATTAATCTTAAAAGGTTAAAAATTTTGTTTAGAAGTTCATTTGTGCATTGGCAATTTGAAAACTTGAGAGTGAGAGTGATTTGTGCAAATTTGGAGCAGAATGGTGATCCCCTACCACACTCATTATTTCAGGTGCGTACGACAACACAATCACTTGGTGGTGTATGGTCCTTTGGTATATACCCTAAAAACCTCCCTCGTAATTTGTGCAAGTTGTTTTTCCCCTCTTTTTCTTATTTGAATTCGGATTTTCCTATTTTAGCACATAGGGTGACCGTAATAGCACATAAAATGACTGTTCTAGTGCATAGGATAGGCTAGTGCATAGGGTTGCTGATGTAGCGCATAGGATAAATGAATTAGCACATAGGATAAAGTAGCGTATAGGTGTGTCTGAGTAGCACATTCAATAACTGTTGTGGCACATAGGATGTTTTGGCGCTTAGGTGAACTGATTTAGCAAATAGATTAAATGAATTAGCACATAGGGTATTTCGGCGCATCGAGACCTTGTTCTGGCACATAGAGTAGTTCGACACATTGAAGGTCTATTTTAGCGCATTGATGAATTTCTCTAGCGCATCAATTTTTTCAATGCATTGGAGCACTATTTTAGCGCGTTGGGGAAATTTGATGATTTTATTGTTGAGACTCCTTGATTTCAAACATCGATTTTCTTGTTGAGACTCCTTGATTTCAATGATGTTTGATTGTGTCAGCCTGTGATTTGATGATTGATGATGTCGATAGGTTGGATGTCCATTGATCTCATGATAGGTGAGATGCAATTATAGGATGATGATAATTGACCTCATGATAGGTGAGGATCAACTATAGGTTGATTGATTAAATGACCTCATGATAGGGGAGGTTCCTTGATTGATTGATAAACCTCATGATAGGCGAGGTGAAATTGATTGATTGATAAACCTCATGATAGGTGAGGTTATATTGATTGATTGATAAACCTCATGATAGGTGAGGTTGAGTTGATTGATGAATCTCATGATAGGTGAGGTTCATTGATTGATGAACCTCATGATAGGTGAGATTGAGTTGATAGATTGATGCTCATGAGATTTGATCAAAGTGTCACCAGAGTTTATTGGATTGATAGGCTGATTGATGTTGATTGATTGATTAGATGATTGAGTGATTGATTTGATTGGATGATTTGTGATATTTTGTGATGATAGGAGCCATAGACGAGCTTATAGATTAGAGAGCGCTTCTTGAGGACATGGGAGTTGATTTGACACCTGACACCATCTGAGGTAGTCATCATTGCACGATGCGGTTTGCCATCCCTAATAGATATGCCCCAGATTAGGGTTAATAGGGGTTTATTGATAGCTTTAGCAAAGAGGTGGCATAGTGAGCATAACACCTTCTATTTTCCCATTGGTGAGATCATAGTTGCTCCTGAGGATGTATTCTCGATTCTGCGGATACCCATGGTTGGAGAGCTTGTACTATATGATTCTTGGGAGCAGGGCAGGACTAATGCACTGTGCAGGGTGTTTGAAGATGATACGATATGCAACTATGAGATTCCCTAGAGGGACATGGTTTATGTGTATGCCACATTGCCTTCTATGCTAGCTAGATTTATTGGAGGGTTCCTTTGTCCTAATTGCAGGTCAAAGGGACTGTCGGTTTGATGGGGGCAGATCCTAGAGAGCATGATTGCTCATGACATGTAATATGCATGGGGTTGTTGTATGCTTGCACACTTGTACCATGATTTGCATCAGGTTGTGTATTTTGGAGGGGTGAGTTTATCATCAAGAGTTACATTGCTTCAAGTCTGGGCTTGGGAGCACATAGCAGTTGCACGACTAGTGGGAGACAAAGAACAACTAGCTATGAGGCCATATGTACACATTTATTCCAGTCGACTTGCTTAGCCTATGCTGGGAAAACTCGAGTGCTGGAGGAGGACCCTGGATGATCTTGAGTCTATAGTATGGAGGCCCTATCTAGATTGTGAGCAGTGGCCTGAGGATGACACGAAGATTCCATTTTTGTGTCAGTCGATTTATCTAGTTGGCCAGACCCGTTTTTTCATCGAGAGATTTTTGCTATTGCGGGTGCTTAGATAGTATGGTAGAGTGCAGGGGATGCCCCAAGGAGTGGTCCACTATGCCCAGTGATGATAAGATGCTAAAAATTGGGATGTTCTAGGGATTACATGTCATTCCTTGGGATGTTCATCCAGATATTACCGATGCTCAAATATCATAGGACTATGCTCAGTATATGTTCCTACATCCCTTCCCACGGATCACCATTCTAAATGAGCTAGTTCCATTGCTAGAGGAGGAGGTGGTAGTAGGTCATGGGAGGATACGGTGGAGAGAGGAGGCAGAGGAGGGGGAGGAGGAGGAGGAGGAGGGGGATAGCAGTGATGGTAGTGATGGTGATGAGAGTGATGGGGTAGGAGATGAGGGTGGAGGAGGACTAGGGCCAGATGTTGGAGAGACGTGAGTGCCTCGCAAGAGGTGATCATTAGTTTCCCCTTCTCAATAGCGCATGGAGATTAGGCTACCGTCATAGTAGCAACAAACACAAATAGCTGCTTTACAGGTGTAGGTTATGATGTTGCAGGGTCAGCTAGAGTAGGTTCAAGCTCTACTTACATAGGCACAGGGATAGATTTAGACACTGACAGCTGAGAGTGATGCAACTAGGCAGTAGGTACAATAGGTACATGCCTAGCTTGCATAGGTACAAGCACAGGGACAAATGCAGGGGTAGATTGACATGTTGACTATTGAGAGGGATGCCTTGAGACAACAGGTGGACCAGGCTGAGGGCCTTACTAAGAGATTATAGTAGGCTGCAGTGGTTGTCGAGTCTACATATTATTTTAGGGAGATTTGTCATACTGCTCAGGAGGCAAAGTTTGACAGGGTCATATATCATGATGTAGTTCCTCTAGAGTGACGAGAGAGCTTTGCACAATATCAGTCAGGGAGGTCTCAGTCTCGTACTATCAACATGGGTGTTATGCAGCCACTTCCTAGTGATCAGAGAGATCCTGGTGCAAGTTCATCAAGTGCAGGGGGAGGTACTGGTCTTGTGATGCCAACACCGTCTGGGGGGAGCACGACATAGCTCCGATTTTTGATTTGTTGATGTATCTTGGACATTTTCCACCTCTTTATTCAGTTTGATGATGTACCTCTTGATTATGATACACTACCATTTTTTATATTGATGTATATCTTTATACCTTTGGATATCCTTGTACACTTTGACATTATTATTTTGAGGTTATATGATATGCAGTGATGATGATGATTGATCTATGTGCTTATATGATTTCATGATGGATGTCTATGATGGATGCATTTGACTTCTATGTTATGATGATGATCATGATGATTATGATGGATGCATTTAATTTCTATTATTTATGCTATATGATGATGATGATATGATATGCTATGGATGCAAATGATGATGCAACTAATGTGTTATGGTTCTATGATGCTTTATGAATGATGCCAATATGATGTATGTGATGGATCCTATTATGCCAATGAAATGTGATGCAATTTATGTTTTTGTACTTTTTCTCATGCAAATAGATGATGCAATGAATGGATGAATGTATGATAATGTGATGGTACCTATTTCTTATGTATATGATGTTTATATGATGATGCTTATGTGATGATGATTATGTTTTGTATAAAATGATGATTATATGCTTTATGGGTGATGCCTATGCTATATGAGATGGATTTCGATTATGTAAATGATGTGTGATGATATGTGACATTTAGAATAATCATGTATGGATGTAATGATAATGGGATGATGTTTTGTAAGATGAATTATGATTATGTGATGCAAATGATTATGCTTAACTGAGTTTGCAAGACTTCAAAACCTTTAGGGTCTTAAGCTTAAATGAGTGAATCTATCCAACTTCCAAGAGTTGTGGGAAGGTTGTCATCAGTTAATTATTTGTTAATTTAAGCTTCACAAAACCTGACATGTTTCCCAACTTTTCATGAAAATTTGAAGAGACTCACTCATTTAAGCTTAGTGGACCACTTTCTTAATGCAACTATATGAAATGATTTTGATTATGTAAATGAGATGCGATGCACACCTTTTTGTGTTTTTTGATGCAAATATTATGATGTGATGCATGGATGGATGAATGATGTGATAATTTTTTTCTAATGTATGCAAATGATGATGCAACTTACATGTTTTCTATATGAGAATGATGTGTTTTTGGTAATGTCAAGTGTACTCAATCCATTAGTATCAGAGATAACATCATTGTGAAATTGTTGCAGCTTTGGAAATCCTATAGATACAAATGCAAGCTAACATGGATGCAATCTAACTTAACCATGCAGATCTAATATGCAGATGTTGTCATTCGTAACATCTGATTTGTCGTGCTTTTTATCATCATTGAGCCTTTAAAATGTTGAAAGTGAGTACAAACATCGATGGTATATTTAGACCATGATGACCTGAGTACTACTTCCATGATTTTTGATATTGTAAGTTAACACAAGCATCTAAGTATAATTAAACCGAGATGACCTGAGTTTTCCTATGCAAATTTAGAATGTCATTATTGATACTTTGTAGAGCACGTCTCACGATAATTTGCATAGTAATAATGATCAACTCATAGATAGTAGACAAAGAAAAACCATACTCCTTCCTAGCTCCTCTAGTGCAATACATCATCGAGGTGCTCTAGAGATATGATAACAAAAATCAAAGTTCAACTATTGAAAATTCATGCCACAGTGATAAATCCATGATTCAAAATAACAATCATCCATTTGAGGTTTGTTTTGATTGGATTGATTTAGCTATTTGATATGGATGGTTGATGTGTTCATGTTTGTGTCATTAATGTTTAATGTTGAGTTGCACTATGATCATTTTTTTTGGTTATGTTGTACTACTATTGTTTTTCTATTGGTTCAAACTCAAAGTTTATTGCCCCCAATGAGTTCATAATTTTTCCCCCAGTCTAGGGTGAGACATGACCACGATGCCAGAATATGTACATGAAGCTTTCCACTGATAGGAAGTGTTGGACTCAAGGAACACTGAGAGGGGGGGTGAATAAGTGTTCAACAATATTTAAATCACAATTTAGATCTTAAACCATTTACAACATTTAAACAGAAGTAAAGATGCAAGCACATGAAGGAAACAATCAAAATAGCATAACACCAGGATTTTTACGTGGAAACCTTGTTAGGGGAAAAACCACGGTGGAGGTTAATCCACAATTTATACTCTATTAAAAGTATGAAGAAAAAGGGGAATGCACATGCATTCAGGCACACTGCCTAGAGCTCACTGCTCAAAATTAGGAAGGCTCACTGCCTTACAATATATTTGGATTACAACAAAAAGTTGAACTGAGAAAGTAGCATCTACAAATGCCTGGTATCAGTTCTGATGAGGCTCATAGATCAGATTTTGGACCTTTTGTCTGATTTTGCACTTCGCTCTGCTCTGCCTTGATTCACTTCAAAAAAATCCTCTTCTAAACAAGTGAAACTATGCCAAATCGCTCAACAACCCTTTTTCTATTCACAAAATTTGAACAAACACCAACTCACACTTCAAAATGAATTAATAGATCTCTTATATATATCCACTATCAAAGATTTCTATCACTCCATGTCGGCTTCAACAAAATAAAAAAATATTTCCAATAGTTGGCTCAATCCACATTTAATATTTGATGCATACCCATCAAGGTTGGCTAATGCTATGCTGTGGCCCCAAATCAAAATGCTCGAACACATAAAAATTTAAAAAATTACTCCTTATGCATCCACGACATGCTACATTTACTATGTCGGCCACCATGAGCTAATAAACAAAAAATCATCATGTCGGATCTCTAACTTATACACCGATTGATGCGACATCACAAAACTTAACAATAAGATAAAATAGATACTTAACAACCTTCCCTGATATCCACAACTCAAAATGATAATCTGGTGAAGCATATAGATCAACATACTAACGAGATACCCTATTCTTCATTCTCACTTCCGGTAATACTCTATTCATTACTCTGCCTTCCAGTATGAATAAATCCTAATTTGCGGACTGGAATAATGACTTAGGTTGCCGTCAATGATAACACTAGAAGCCATATGCCAAAAATCTCCCCCTTTGGAATTGATGGCAACACTTAGTGAAAAATGACTAAGTGTTGGAACCAATATGATTACGCTACCAGAGTTCAAAATTGCAAAACACAACTCCCCTTTAGAGTGATAAGGAATTTTTCACTACTCTCTCTCCCGCTTTGACATCAATGAAAAACATATTTTGGATCTCCCCTTTTGCTAATTCAAAAATTTGATCAAAATTTGAAGAAATACATCCGCTACTCGAGTCGAAAAATTATCTTGTACTTATCTTTCATTTTCAGAAGAAATTTTCTCCAAGCTTCTACTGTAATCCCAATGATTAAGATCAAGCTGTTGTTCTCAGATGTCTAGTTGATAATCTAGATTAGAGATTCCAAAATTGTGATTGCCTCTTCTAATTTCTCTCCTTTCCTCAGAATCTCAATTAATTGTTCCAATTTTCATTTTGTTAAATCCTTCACTTTCCAAAAGGTGTCGACAAGGTTGTTTCTGGTGAATTGAACTTTTGTATGCTTAGACTGCACCATCCTGATCTTGAAACATGTTATAATCTTGACCAATTTTGTTCAACTCAGATTGAATTTTCTCTAGCTTATCTTTGTATTTCCCAACTACATGAGGCCAACGAAGAAAATAGTTGTAGATGTTATTTGTTGTATTTATGCATTGCCTCAACACATTCATTTTACTTTTTAATTTGGTAAGAGATAGCCTAAACTGCTCCTTCAGATGTAGAATTATTTATTCCTCTTTCCTGTCCTGGGACTCAAAGACCATGTCATCCTTAATGCACTCAATCATCTCTTCAGGAAACACATTCTGCAAATTCTCCAATCCAATATTATTGTGCACAAAATAAATACTTAGTGTTCTCTCGATTAGGTCTTGCTCATATGAGGGTCTATCAGACCATATGTCAACAATTTTTTGCATCCCATCTTTCTCCTGAATGAGTTGTAGTATCTTTACTTTCAATAAAACACCTTCTTTTTCACTTCCTTCTGCTATAACTACATTCAGTTCAACTGATTCTAGTTCTTCCCTTGGAGTGTACTCATCAGATTCCTCATCTGGTATATTGACAATCACATGTTCTTTAACTTTTCTTTCAACTCTTGGAGTCTTGTGTGCTAGAGGAGTGTAATTAGAAATCTCTTGTGCTCTTTGCTTCTTCCTCTCCATCTCACTTGAAGAGGATCCAACTTCAAGTGCTTTTACTGGGATAGAAATGCTAATTGCTCCAAACTTCCCTAGCAATTATTTAAAGAAATTTGTATACTCTTGCTCACAATTTTCCAAAGTATTAGAATGTTCAAAAATATGTTTACAAACTAGTTCATTCTCTTTCCATACAACATTATTGATTTGTGGCAAGCAATTCAAAAAATATATCACAAGGAATATGACCAAGGTACCAAACCTGAAGGGGTAATCTGCCTCCTTTGTTAGTTGCACATTTTCCATTAATCGATTTTTAGCAATCCACACAGGTCAAAATCATGATCCTCCATTATCATTTTATGAGAGATGTAAAATGCACTTGCTGAAGTTATGCCTACCCTATTTCTGAAAAATATTTTGTATGAGATTCCATGCTCAATGTACCTTGCTATCGGATCTTTGATTGTTGAAATTATCAAAGCCCTTTGATCTCCTGTTACTTTGGTTAGGGTTTCAACTTGCTTGTTCTGAATCGACTTATTTTTTGGTATATCCCCAACATCACATAATCCAGTAAGATTCTTAATCACTTCTTTCAAAATGAGATAGGGTTTATCTAGAGTTAGAATTTCATCACTCAATTTTTTCAAGATAAACCTAACGACTTTCACATTATAAAAATAGGGGAATTCACTCCAAATGTCCAAACTTTTGTGTTTCACACCTTCAAGGCATTTCAATTCATCGGTCGACAATATATTTCTCACATCCCTAATCTTCTCACTATTATATTCATCTAAATTCACCATTCCTTTGATTTTCTTCATTTTTCTTTGCATACCGAACAAGTTTCTACCAAACACCAATTTGAGTGAGAATTCTACATGCAACTAAAATACCTAATGAATTTTCCACCAAATTGACTTTACTCCTTCAAAATTCTATTGCAGAGGCTCTCCTTCTATTATTCTTCAATGCAAGGTGACAAATGAGCGTTCCAAATACCATTTTATAACTCATACACCCAACCTTTGTACAAAATTAAATGTTTTTCCCTAGGTGTTCTATTGGAAATATATGCCTCAATCTCACAGGCTGAAATCTCTAAGAGAGGCAAGTCAGTGTGAGATTCTTTGGGTCTGGCTGACTAGCAGCTTTGGATCTTGTGGTTTGTACAGGTCACCGAGACAATGTTTATGTCATGCCGAAGAAGCTTATCGGTGTGACTTGTGACTGTCGTTGTAACCCTATGCCGAGTGGAGATCTCTGGCCGACAGGCCATTCATATTGTATATCGGGGAGAAACTTGGCCGAAAGGCTTACTTCAGTGTGAGGTCCCAGCGATAGCTAAAGTCTCGCCAACAACATTTTATGTTGAAGCCTTCGGGGAGAGTCTTGGGTGTTCGGTAAGAAGTATTACCTATAGGAATGTCTCACCAATAGGATTCACTCAGGGTAACTCAAAGGTCTTAGGGAGAAGTCTTAGCGACCGATGAAGGTCTCGCCAACAGGGATACACTTGGAGGCATTGGGGTAACACTAAGGGTTTGCTAAGAACTCTTAGCGATGGACAAAAGTCTTTCCGACTATTGCTTGGTGCTCAGTATGACTTAAGATCTCAGAGTAACATCTGAGCAATAGCGATATGTCTTGGCGATAGATGAACACTTCGGAGTATCTTTGAACCTCGGTATGATCTCCTGGTGAAAGCGGTATGTCTTGCCAAATGTTGAACATTTCGGTATAACCCTTAATGACTCGGTATGATCTCTCAGTGAAAGATGATTGTCTCACCGAATGGAAAACTCATGTCTATGTGACTTATGGAGCTTTAGTATTACGTCTCACCGATAGTGACGAGTCTTGGTGATAGCAATACATGGGAAGAACTTCGGTATGAGGTCTTAGCGACACGAGGAAGTCTTAGCAATAGTCTTCTGGACTCGATATGACATCTTGCCGATAGGTGAACTCTTGGCGATATCAAATGTTAAGCTGTGTGGCATTGGGGAGACACGGTTAGTGTCTCACTGACATGCCAACATAGATTGAAGCTTTTTGACCGAGTGAAGACTATCCTATGTGGCTTGTTGTCGACCAATCAGAGAAGCCAAATGGGAACCGTTGGAAGATAGTTCGTTGTGGCAGTTCTAAGAGGAAGTTCGATAGACAGGGGCGACATGGTTATAGCCTAGAGTAGCAGATGAAGACAGGTTCGAATGTTTGATGGATCGATGGATTGTTGTGTGATTGTATGATCAGTGGATGACTTCTATTATGTGAAGACTGTAACGTGAATGTTTTGTAACAAGGTTGTTCATGGTGAATGCTACTGAAAACTGACATCAGAAAGATAAGTCAGATCTTTGTATGTAATCTTTATTACTGTAATACAAAGTGACTTCTCTTTGTGTGGTGGGTTTTTCTCCCGTAAGGGTTTTCCCACGTATAACTGGTGTTCATATGTGTTTGTCAAATACTTTGTTTCTATTATCTCTTTCATGTGCATCTTAATTGGACTGTAATTGTAAAATTTAAAGAGTCTTTGCATTCTTCCTTGAGGTTTTTGACGTTAGGAGAGTTGTTTCCGCATCTAGATTTCCTTACAAGTGGTATCAGAGACTGGCCAGTTGTGTTATCCTTGTGGGTACGTTGGGTTTTTTTTGTCAATTTCTGTTCAGTGGGAGTCTTGTAGAAGTTTGTCAATTTCTAATTACAGATTGAGATGGCTAGCATGTCAGGAAAGATTGAAATAAAGAAGTTCAATGGCAACAATTTTGAGTTGTGGAAACTTAAGATGGAAGATCTATTGGTTGATTGTGATCTTTGGATTGTTGTGTTTGGAGTGAAGCCTACAGGCATGAAGCAAGAAGATTGGGACCTTGTAGATAGAAAGTCTAAGGGGCTGATAAGGCTTTGTTTGGCAGACTCTGTTCTTCTCAATGTGCATGAAGAGAAGACTGCATCTTCCTTGTGGAAGAGACTGACATCTATTTATCAGGGGAAGTCCTTGGTGAATAAACTGTTCCTGAGGAAGAAGTTGTACACTTTGAGAATGTAGGAAGGAGGGTCTGTTTGATCATTTGAACACATTCAACATGTTGATTGCACAATTAACGTCTATTGGTGTGAAGATTGATGAAGAGGATCGATGTATGCTTATATTGTGTTCTTTGCTAGATTCATGGGATCACCTTGTGATGGCTATTGGGAGTACAACATCTAGTTTCAAGATGGAGGATGTTGTTGCTTCTTTGTTATCAGAAGAGATGAGAAGAAAATATTCTGAGATGGCGAAGGAGGCCCTTGCTGTTAGAGGAAGATCGAAAGAGAAAGGCAAGAAGAAGGACAAGAAATCTAAATTGAAATCAGAGGGGAGATCAAAGTCTCCTGGCAAGAAGTCCAAGGTGAAGTGTTTGAACTGTGGGCAACCTAGTCATGTCCGAAAGGATTATAAAGAGGAGAAGAAGAAGAAGAAGAATTATTCTTCCAACAATGATTCTTCTCACAGTGATGGAGACACCTTCATTGCAGCCTTGGCTACT